>NJDD01001675.1:189970-214776 GCA_002245505.1 Calephelis nemesis | reverse complement strand
TGAATGAAATGTATACTCAATATTATTGGTAAAGAGTTCTGTTTTCAAAATTTAAACTTATTTTTTTAATATAATGCTTTTAAGTTGCCAGTTCTAAAAACTTTCAGGTTGGCCCTCGTATATATTAATATAATACTTATATAGGTGTTTACTGTTCTACGGTTGTGTTCAGTCTAACATGCAAGTCTACAGGTTACCTTTCCCCCCAGATCAGAATAGGTCACTGTCGTTATGGTGGCAGGAATAGCTAACGTGGTGAATAGCTACCTAGGTAAGTTTTTGCATTGCAACCTACCACTTCTGTTATATACAGAGGCCCCGGACATATAGCAACACTGTTTGCGTCAATTCATCAGGTAGAAGGGACTCTAGTCTTTCAGCTGGATCACGTCCGTGGCAAACATAAAGGCTGTATTTCACCGTCGAATTTAAAACGCAATCAATGTAAAAACGCGTTTACTTAATTATGAAGGGTTTAATCATGTTAGTTTTATTGTTATTTTTTTTGGTGATTGTAAACAATTGTAAACATTTATCATTAAACTTAAACATGGTAAGTAGGTAGGTAAAGTAGTACTATTTAAATTCTGCGCTTCGGCTATGTTCGTCAAGCTTTGGAAATCCGAATGTATTTTAAAGATATCTATATAGAATTTTTATTACACATAATGAATAATTTGGCTTAAATTTATATTAGGTCAGCCAATTCAAAAATAAAAGTATAAAGTGTAAAAAGTGTTAAAAGTGTAATGCTGAAGAGCATAATTTAAATAGTAGTACTGTACTCAGGAAATAAGAGTTCTGTCCATTTTAATTTTAACCGATAATTGAACTCGTTTACACTGTACTTAGTTTCATTAAACTCGGTTTTTAATATGATCGCTGAAATCAGCCCTATGGCAGCAGGAATAGATAAGATGGTAAAAACAATTTGAATGAATCATACAAAACTCTAGTATATAGTCAAGTTTAAAATGTTTGTCAGAAAATTAACAAAGTCTCTTACGCTGTGCACAGGGAAAATGGTGAAGTTGAACGAATTGTTGTTTTTTATAGCTGATTGTCTGGTTTCTTAAAAACAATAATTGAAACGCACAAAACCGACTTCAATTTGAAAATAATGTGACGTAAGTTAACAATTAAAATGGGAATTTTACGTACTAAAAGTATTTTCAAAAAAGAACGTTTTCGTCGGTTATTTTTTTATTAGTCATAATAAGTTTATTAATATCTTATAGTTATTTAGGTGTAAATAATTTAAAATGCTCATAAATATTTAAAAGTACAGAGAAAGTTAATTTCGATCTTTACCTATTTTGATAAAAGTAAAATAGAACCTAATTTCGTAGCATCGACATAACTTTTGCAAGATTGCGATTTATTATTTACTAGCGGCCCGCCCCGGCTTCGCACGGTGATGAAATATAAACGTAAACCTTCCTCTTCAATCACAATATTTAAAACTAAAAAAACACTGTAAAAAAATCGCATCAAAATCAGTTACGTAGTTTTAAAGTTTAAGCATACAAAAGGATATAGGGACAAATGAATCGACTTTGTTTTATACTATGTTATATATATAAAAGGAGTTTGATCCAAACGGCTTTTAAGTAGTGTTTTTTTTTAATTATAGGAAGGCAAACAAGCAGACGGATTTCCTGATGGTAAGAAATTCACGCCGCCTAGAGACACCAAAGATGGTAATGGTGCGCTGCCAACCTGAAGTCAGGATGTTAGACCTCGAGCAAAAGTAAGTTTACCGGCTACCTTACCCTCCGAACCGGAACACGTCAATACTTTACATATTAAATGCAAGTAACAAGTTTTATTCTGAAGAATGGGATAAACACATTAAATTTATCCCATGTTTGAATTTTAGGCCAGCAAGTTATGTGTCGTTTTTTTAATATTTTCCACGGTCATAACAGTCATAATAGAGGTACCATTAGTCATGAGTTTGCACTGCCATCTGATTTCTTACAATCAAGTTTCCCCGTGTTAGTCCGGGCTCCTTTGTATAATAGACCATCTGCCTTCCTTGCCAGGCAGCTCGTAAAAGGCGAGCATAGGCTTATCGTCACTAACACCGTGGCATCTGACTAGGTGGTAGAGGTTAGCAGCGACTCGCCCGGATTGCTACCATCGCCTTACCTATTCCTGCCGCCATAATGACATGACGTGTTCCGGTTCGGAGGGTAAGGTAGCAGGTAAATTTACTTTTGCTCGACGTCTAACATCGCGGCCTCAGGTTGGCAACGCACCATTACCACCTTTGGTGTCTCTAGGCGGCGTGAATTTCTTACCATCAGGAAAGCCGTCTGCTTGTTTGCCTTTCAATATCATAAAAAAAGTTATTTTAAATACCCATAATTGGGTATAATTATTCACGTTTGGTAGTTTTAAGTGATGCGTTCGATTCCTTATATAAAACTAATTAGAAAATACAGATACAAGTAATTTTTCAGAAATACTTCACTTTTTCACTTTAACTAAACAAAAAAATACAGTAAAACTGCAAAAACCGACTCCAAATATTCCAGTACGTACCACGTCGCAACTTGATTTTTTTCCAAAGATAGGAGATGATTCCGAAACGCTCCCACATGTTTTTTATTAACATCTTATAACTAGTTTTTGAGTTACTTTTAATTTTGCATATATTTAAAAACTAGCTTCCGCCCGCGATTCCGTCCGCGCGGATGTCGGTCTTCGTGTGATAAAACTGAAAAATTAAGATTTTTTTCTACGTATTTTTTCCAGAATAAAAATTATCCCATTTTATGCCCAGGATACTAAGCTATAATTATACCAAGTTTCATCGAAATCGAACCTTTAGTTTTCACGTGGTGCCTGAACATACAGACAGAGGCAAGAGATAGAGGCCTAGAGGCACCACAGATGTTATAGATGCATTGATGAGGTCGTAAATGTAAAAAATGCACTGTTAAGTATAAATCAAAAACTACTTATCGGATTATGATAAATTTATTTAGGAACATGTCATAATCTTGACCTACATTTCTAAAAACTAACAATAAAAATCAGTTTGCTGTTGGCCCAGTGATCTGGTAAGAAACACACAAAAAAAAAAACGTAGAGTCGAAATGAGAATCTCCTTTTTTTGACTCGGTGAAAACTTATACAAAATACATCACGTCATTTATATGTAAAATAAAAGTATAAAAATAGCAATAATCCTATATCTTGATGCCATCAAAACTCTTCTTTTATTACGGTTAAATAACTACTACATGTACGAAAATACTCACTCATTGTACTCTTTTGTACCTAGATAACTACTACTACCTAGATAACTACTACTCTTTTGTACCTAAATAACTACTACATGTACGAAAATACTCACTCATTGTACTCTTTTGTACCTAGAATTTGCATTTTCACAATGTTTCGTTTTAGAATATGTTAAAATACCTCATATTTCTATTTTTAATATGTTTCTTAACTACGAGTAGCTTAAGCACACTGAGTTTTATCTGCCGGATCTTCTCAGTGAATGGTTAAGTTCCGATCTAGTGTTAGATTTTAAGTTTTCTAGACAAAACTTTGTTGTTTGTTTTGTGTGAAAAAAACCTTACAATGTATAATTTTATTTATATCACTACATAGTATTTAAAACAAAGGCATTTTAGGTATTCTAGACAAAACAACACGGTTGTTTGTTTTGTGTGAAATTCTTATAGAATCACTGTAAATTAAAGGTTTTCATGGAAGCAGTATTAAAAAAATAATGTAAACCTTACAATATATAATTTTATTCATATCACTACATAGTATTTAAAACAAAGTCTCTTTACGCAAAGTCTGTATAGCATAGATCTTTGAATCAACTAAACAGGTTTTGATGCGGTTTTTCAAAAGTTTATGAGGATGGTATGTATAATAGTTTAAAAGGAAGTTACTAGGGAATAAAAATTTAAACTATTATTTTTCTCATTTTTCCTAAAACTTTCCCGATTTTTCATTCCATAAGGACCTTCTCCTGTTAAAAACCAACTCAACAATAAAAAAATTACCAAAATCAGTCCATCCGTTCGGGCGTGTTCATTTTTACTTATACATAGACTAGTCGACCCATCAAACTTGGTATCGCTTGACATTAATAGTAGGTATATTATAATTTTTTGTATAATTATTAATTAAAGGTCCGATAATATCGCAGTCTGTCGGGTTCAATGTAAAACTTTCCAAAATCAACGACTAATTACTAGTAAAAAAATGTATAATTTCCAGTGGACCAAATTGTGAATCTAACCATTCTTGAATTCAACACACACAAAAGTTTTTTCAAAGTCGGTTTAGTCGTTTAAGAGTTCGGTGAAATACACACTCACACAATAATAAATACATAAATGTATGGGTAAACATTCATTTCAAGGGCTAAAATTCTGTAAAGAATTCCGTAATGGTACCACCGCCATTTATATTCATTCGCCATTTGTATTAAAGGATAGGCAGTTAACTCACAAAAACAAAAAGTACACAGAATAAGTACACAAAATAATATCCAACGTGTATTTGTTACGAGTACCACCAGGAAGTTCAGCTAGTTGTTTGCCTTCTAATACTAAAAAAAATATAAAATAAACTTGTCAGGCCATAATTTGCAGCAGTTAATTGACTTAATTCACTTGTTTGTTGTGAGATCATCCTAGATGCTGAATGTACGTGCCCAAACCCAAGTTCGCGGGCTTTTTCCAAGATTTTGAGATGAATATGCAATATTTCAGTAAAACAAAGTTTATAATATGGCATTATAAGCAACGAGATGTTACGCCATAACAATGTTTATATAAATATTCATATACCATTTTGTATAGATGTAGAAAATAACATTACAATAAGTAGTTAAATCTAGTGGTCGTGCTGAAGGCCACTCGCTTGTGAGCGCGTCCACGATGGAAACCTTGAAACTACAAAAATCGCGGAAAAACGAATGCGGTAGAGCTAGCGCGTGCAGAACGGTTGCAGCACTACGCTCCACGAGGGGCGCCGCTCTAGCCATCTTTTTTCTATTGCGTGCGTCTTTTTTTGGCAGCGCGCGCTATAACCTTGGATTTTTTCATAGCGTTGCACGTACTCGCACAAGTTCGGATAGTCGTAGAGCGTCCCCCACTCGGCGCGTCCAAATTTTCTGCATTCGGACGACGTTTGGAGTTTTCGGCGGTCGCATTCGCGAGCGACGCTCCCATCGGTTTGGAGCAACGCGGCCGAGATACAGCGGCGTTCGGCGCCGGCGCACCGCAATGCGGAAGTGAGAGACAACGCCGTAGTACCGTGCTAGTGTTACACGAGTGATATAGTGAACGCACATTCAGTGATACGAACTATGAGATTTGTGAGCGCTCGATAGAGCGAATGGTTTTTTTCTAAATACAAGGACTGTGGAATTTGACATTAATGGAATCGAGGAAAGTATTGTTATAGTTTATTTAATAGATATAAAGGTAGAGGTTTTTCTGTACCGGATCAGCAATTTACGCGCTAACTTAAGTACCAAAAAGCACTGAAATACGCAGTCATTGATAAATATACGTTGACACCGAAAGCATGCGATAAATATTAAGTAAGAGGGGGTAAAGTGGCAGATTGCACCTTAAAATGCTACATTCAGAAGATATTTTTGCACAGTTCATTTCGCTTTCCTGGTTTTGCATACACGTGTTGCCGTTTTGGGGCTATTGAACTTGATAATGAGACAACAGTATCTTTTTTATATACGTGTAATATTGCATCACCAAATTATTGGCACGATCTTTAACTCCCGATATTACATCCCAATTATCAGCTTCGTCCTTCGATTCTTTTTAATACCAACATCGATGGTATCTCGTCGAAAACATGCTCATAATGAATTCACCGAATCCAGTTTACCAACGAATGTTCGGTAATGGTTATGGATATGAAAAGATCGCGAAAGAGTAGGCAGGCCCGGAACCACTGTGAGGCGAAAACTGGTCTCACGCGCATGAACATTTGCATAGAAACTGTCATAGTGGCCCCGCGGTAAGCTATTAGCACCTACCGACGCGGCGGCACAAAGGTTTGCCTTGTAATGCGTTTGCCATCGCCGTTACGATGAAGGCGACTCTATGATTACTAATCTTTATATAAAAATGAATCGCTAAATGTGTTGGTAAGCGCATAACTTCCAAACAACTGAACCGATTCGGCTGATTATTTTTTGTTTTGGCCGTGCTACCTAACCGATTTGGATGAATATTTTTATTTTGTTAGTTATTATCAGAAGAAGGTTTTTATGAAGAATCATCATCATCATCATCATCATTTCAGCCATAGGACGTCCACTGCTGAACATAGGCCTCCCCCATTGACTTCCACTTCGACCGGATGGAAGCGGCCTGCATCCAACGAGACCCCGCGACCCTCATAAGGTCGTCTGTCCATCTCGTGGGTGGCCGTCCTATGCTTCGCTTGCCGGTACGTGGTCTCCACTCGAGAACTTTTCTGCCCCAACGGCCATCAGTTCTTCGCGCTATGTGCCCCGCCCACTGCCACTTCAGCTTGCTAACCCGGCTGGCTATGTCGGTGACTTTCGTTCGCCTGCGGATCTCCTCATTTCTGAATCGATCTCGCAGGGAAACCCCGAGCATAGCCCGCTCCATAGCTCGCTGTGCAACCTTGAGCTTGTTTATCAGGCCCACAGTAAGAGACCACGTCTCGGTGCCGAAGAATAAACCGGAAAAATTGCAGGGAAAATACGAAAAACCATACTTTATTTTTTCACCATTTACCATATAAACTGAACAGGTGGAACGAAGTTCAGAGGGACAGCTAGTCTTTATATAAAAATGAATCGCTAAATGTGTTGGTAAACGCATAACTTCCAAACAACTGAACCGATTCGGCTGATTATTTTTTATTTTGTTAGTTATTATCAGAAGAAGGTTTTTATGAAGAATAAAACCGGAATAATTGCAGGGAAAATGGGAAAAACCATACTTTATTTTTTCCATACAAACTGAACGGGTGGAACGAAGTTTAGAGGGACAGCTAGTCTTTATATAAAAATGAATCGCTAAATGTGTTGGTAAGCGCATAACTGCCGTGCTACCTAACCGATTTGGATGAATATTTTTATTTTGTTAGTTATTATCAGAAGAAGGTTTTAATGAAAAAAAAAATCGGAAAAATTGCAGGGAAAATGGGAAAAACCATACTTTATTTTTTCCATACAAACTGAACGGGTGGAACGAAGTTCAGAGGGACAGCTAGTCTTTATATAAAATGAATCGCTAAATGTGTTGGTAAGCGCATAACTTCCAAACAACTGAACCGGGCTGATTCTTTTTTGTATTAGTTATTGCCAGGAGAAGGTTTTACAAAGAGAAAAACTGGGAAAATTGCAGGGAAAATGTGAAAATATTTTATTTTTATACAAGCTGAACGGGTGGAACAAAGTTCGCCAGGGCAGCTAGTATATTTTAGTTTGATATGGCTAGATAAAATTCATTGCCAGAGACCATTCAAATATGAGCCTTGCGAATTGTGTTATAACACGATATTCAACTTAAACCACGAAATGCAATAGTTTTAGATGTTTACCTGTATTTTTACACTGGATAGTTTTTAATAGAATCCTATCCTAAGCACATTCTATGTAACTAAATCGAAATTTTCATCTAAAAAAAAGTATATATAAATATCCCCGAAGAGGTAGACAGAGGCGCAACCAGTTCACACTTAGCCAAAGACACTAATGCCCGATTTCACCAAGAGCCCCTATACTTTAGGGGACCTTTTAACGTTACTTACGGGACTGTTTCCATACAAAACAGTACCCTAAACTACGTTAAAAGTCCCCTAATATATAGGGGCTCTTGGTGAAATCGGGCATAAGTCAAATAAATAAAAAAATTCAACTATAATAAAAATAACCTGATTTTTATAAATATCTAAAAATGTTAATAAGTTTAAATTTAAAATAAAATATTATACAATTCCACTACGGAACTGTGAAACCAAACTTACAAGATGGCGAGCTATTTTACTTCTTTGTTATTTTATAGACACACTAGCTGACCCGGCAGACGTTCTGCAACATTTTAATGTGATTTTAGTAAAAAAGTTGGGGTGAGTCACCCTCATCACTCAGGGGTACGCAAAATAAATGTTGGCCGATTCTCAGACCTACTCAACATGTTCACAAAATTTCACGAAAATCGGTGTAGCCGTTTCGGAGGAGTTCAATCACGCACACCGTAACACGATAATTTTATTCACTAAATAATCCATTATTCTGTGCTCCTAAAACCCAAATAAATTAAGCATTTTAGACTACTATTTGGAAAGTTGTCTTATAAGTGAAATTTCATTTTTTATAATGTATTTAATTACCTAGTAACAAGTTTATAATATCAATACAGTAAAAATAATTTCCATGCAAGAAAAAATAATGTGCAAATATCAAAATTTTGCGATAACTTCTTATCGGACATTGACCTCTCCGTTTTCCACTTATTTGTTACGCCCATCTCTTCAATACAACTTGGGCCTGAAAGATATCCGTAACTGTCTATTACAGCAATATAATATTACCGACTCTGTAGTCTAGCAGTCCGGCACCGGACTTCTTCTTGAGGTCCACAGTTCGATCCCCGGGTCAAGCTACAAAAAAATAGAAAATATCTTTTTGTTCAATTTTCTAAAAAAATAACGTTGACTGGGTTAATTTATACCCGGTTGGCGATAGGATTGCGAACTATCACTTTGTACTTTGTACTTTGGTTGTACTTCTGTACTCTTTGGGGATATGGGCGTGAAGATACTATCTTATTATTACTAATGCATTTGTTTTTCTACACTTGTTTCATTTCCTTTTTTAAATTTAACCAAATTGGTTAACCAGTTTAGCTTTTACAACATTTTTATTGCCTTTTTAAACTATTTCAACTGAAGAAGTTTAAAGAAACTGGTTAACTAATTTTAGAAAAAAAGTATTAGTGTATTCTTATATTTTTAAATGCAAATGTAGTTTTATCAAGTTGTTTGTTTTTGCAACTATAGAAATTGTACTATTTTTGCGACTCACCCGGATTGGTACCACCGCCTTACCTATTCCTTCGGAATCGAACCCGAGCCTCGCGGTTGGACGATGTAGTTAGGCGTATACGCTAGCCACCCGACCAACAAGGCGGTCAAATATAGTCAAAGTATATGTTTATTACTCAAAGATAACGTAACCCAACTTTTTGCTCCGTGTAAGTCTGGGCTCCTTTGCAGAATAGGGCAGGCAGCTCGTAAAAGGCGAGCGTTGGCTTCCAACTCTAACATCGTAACATCCTACTATAATTATTATAGTTGGTAGAGTTTCGCAACGACTCGCCCGGATTGGTACCACCTCCTTACGTATTCCTGCTGTCAATATGTCAGTGTTTGCTGTTGACGTGTTCCGGTTTGGACGATAAAGTAGCCGGTAAATTTACTTTTGATCGGAGCCTAACGTACCATCCTCAGGTTGGCAACCCACTATTGCAACCTTTGGTGTCTCTTGGCGTCGTTAGTATTTTGCCATCACGATATCCGTGTGCTTGTTTTGAATTTCATTATCGTTAAAAAATCTCACCGAGTGAGATTTGAATATATCGAGAAAACACACGATACTCTCATTTCTTAACTAGCTTCCGCCCGCGACTCCGTCTGGATCCATAACGGATGTCGGTCTTCGCGTGATAAATTTGAAAAATTAATGATATACCTGCCGCCATCATATCATGACGTGTTCCGGTTCGGAGGGTAAGGTAGCCGCTAAACTTACTTTTGCTCCAGGCCTAACATTCTGGCCTCGGGTTGGCAACGCACCATTACCACCTTTGGTGTCTCTTGGCAGCGGAAATTTCTTATCATCAGGAAATCCGTCTGCTTGTTGCCTTCCAATATCATAAAAAAATACAATGTTAGTATTAGTTTTTCATCAACATTCGAAAATTTTCCTATAAATTTTCCAAATACTTTTGGTCAAATTCAAAATGAAATGCATCACTTATGACTAAACGGATTAAAAAATAAATTATTCAAAAGTCAATAAAAAACACATCTATAAATACCATAAAACACGTCTATAAATAACAAAAAACATATCTATAAAAAGTGTACATACCTAAGTTCTCGCTATAAAAATAATATTATATTTAGTGATACGTTTCATAAAATAAAGTAGGTAATAATAATCATTTATTTTTGAAATACTATTAAATGCTGTCAGCAACTTAAACTTATCAACGTTTATAAAAAAATCGGTTTAATTGCTAGCAAAAGTATATAAATATTAAAGGCTCTTATGTACGATTATTCTATAAAATGACTTTGCAAATAATGTATGTACATTGTTTCTAAACTATAACAGCGGCCAGTATATGACCTCTATATGACCGCATTAATGACAAAACACAACAAAACAAAAAAAAAACAACTGAAAAAAGTTCCAACATGACAGCACAATCCCAACCTGAAAAAAGTTTCAATTTCACTGAAAAATACCCATTAAAAAAACGATTTTCATTGAATTCATTTGTTACAAAAAGTGTAAATGAAGAATCGCTCCACCGATTTTATGCAAACTTCACATAATCCATCTACTTAATAGTCCGAATAAAGCCTAAACATTTGGTTTGGATAGGTGAGCCCGTTCTTGAGTTATACAATTACAACGAAAAGTGGCATTAATTTATATATGTAAATAGATTTGTACGGAATTTGTTTATTTTATATCATAAAAAAAATCTGATATTTGTCAAGACTGAAACCTGAAAATCAGTGTTAAAAAATGTTTTAACAATATATACCGAGTATTTCTCCCATTAGCAACAGACCACTGAACACTGTTTATAATATTTTTGTACATATTTAATTGTTGCTATTTGCCATGCTCCTTTTTATCTACATTTTTTTTGTTGATTGTGTGTTAATAAATGTTTTCTTTATTTATTTTATACAATTTTGTCATATAACTTTTTTGACCGCCTCGTTGGTCGATTGGCTAGCGTATTCGCCTAACTGCATCGACGAATCGCGAGGCTCGGGTTCGATTCCCGACGGAGGCAGGCATTTGTGTGATGAACATTAAGATGTCTGCATTTCCGGGTCTGGGTGTTCATTAAATATATTCTGGTATTTATTTAAGTATTTCTATGTAATAGTATCGTTGACTAACACCCATAACACAAGCATATAATTTGCTTACTCTGGGGTTAGATTCAATTCGTGTGACTAGTCCAGGGATATATTTATATTTATTTATATATTTAACTATTATTTAGAAGACACAATAAAAAGGTAAATGTTCAAGAACAGTAACCAATAAAAGTAACAACTATCAACGCGTATTTAAATTACTAACCGTAATCGTAAAATAACTGTAGTTCATATAAATTCGATATCGATCCATATAGCTTCTGCCATCAAAACCTAAGACATGAATTGGTTAAAAGCTAGAGGATAGAGAGAAGAACTTGCTAAAGCTTGTAATTTAAAAATATAACTCTTCAGTGTTGATTTGCTTTGAATAACATTAATATTTTATTATCTCCTATAATATAAAATGAATCTCTGAATGTGTTGCTAAGCGTATAACTTCCAAACGATATACATAAATATATGCATACATACATACATACATACATACATACATACATACATACATACATACATACATACATACATACATACATACATACATACATGCATACATACATACATATCTTCACGCCAAATCTATTACTTCCGTACAACTAGACCGATTTGGCTAATTCTTTGTTTAATCTGCTAATTATTGTCGGCTTTATGATTAGAAAAACTGAGAAAATTAAAGTGAAAATGGGAAAAATAACACTTTGTTTTATACAAACTAAACAGGTAGATTTGTTCTACCTGGACAACTTAGTTTAGTATATCCTGTTCCTGCTATTATTTATTATTATTATTCCTGCTAACAAATTTGTTATGCATAAAACATTGTGAACTAGCTGCGAGCTACTAGTTGCTCCAAAAACGTCGTATTGTCATAATCATAGATTTAGGATGTTATTGTCACATTGGTACCTGACTCTCTCTCCCTATTCCTCTAAAGCAGTTTGTACCTGATGAGGACTTCTCGCTCCTACGCCTTGTTGATCTTTTAGATCCTAAACCTATGGTCTTAACTGACAGCTATGTAAATTTTTTTAGTCTTCTGTTGAACTTAATTACTTTGCTTCTTTTTTTCTAATTGAACAAAAAAAATTAGCAAAGTTTGTCCATCCGTTCAGTCAAGATGCGATGACCACGCAAAATGAGGATTAACTTTACGAGTATACTTAACGAGTAGGTATAACATTATTTATAATGAAATTAAAAATTTGATTGACTGATTTAAAGTTTAAGTAAATAAAATCGATTGAAGCAGAAGAATTGGGTAAGCTATTCCAAAGCGAGGTTTTAAGTCAAAAAGCTAGACTCGCTTTGCATAATTCTGTGCTTATCCCAACGTTATTGTATGGAAGCGAGAGTTGGGTATGTCAGAAAGATCATGAAAGTAGGATAAATGCGGTCGAAATGAGAGCACTACGGAAAGTCTGTGGTGTAACGCTCGCTGACCGCATTCGTAACAGTGAGATCCGAGAAAGAGTGGGATTGAAAGAAAGTGTTGGTGTTAAAATGCGAAAGGGCATGCTCCGCTGGTTCGGGCATGTGGAAAGAATGATAGATGAAAGATTGACAAAGCAGATATGCAATGCAAATGTGGATAGCTGTAGGTACCCGGGGAGACCAAGGCTGACATTTCACGATCAGATCAATAGGATATTATCCGAGGGTGGTGTCAAGAGTCTCCGAAACCGGCGTGTTTGTATGAAAAGGGTAATGAATGTGAAGGAAGCAAGACAGGTTTGTCAGGATCGTGAGGTCTGGCACTCGATACTCTCTGCCTACCCCGTAAGGGACTTGGCGTGAAGATATGTATGTATGTATGTGTGTGTTGAAGCAGAAATATAATCAATCAAAAAGGATTAATCTAAAACGCAACTTTAGCTCGAGGCCTTATAACCCGGCCTCAGGTTGGCAACACACCACGTCTCTCGTCACCACGGCGTGAATTTCTCACCATCAGGAAATCCGTCTGCTTGTTTCCCTTGCAATATCTTAAAAAAGTAAAAAAAAGTTGTGTGTGTACTTATGTACACGCGTTAGAAGTTATACTTCTTCGGCGTAATATGTTTTGCCTTATTTTACATTTGTAGACAAAATGACACTAACCATAGAAAAAAGGTATTTAATACATTAAAAGTTTTATTATAATGCATTATTTAGTTAAATAAAGTTTATTTAATATTTAATAAAAACTAAAATGTTATCTGTAGCTAACTTCATCATGTCGGTTTTTCGTGACAGTGTGCGCGCGCATCGTAAAAATTTACCCTCATAATTTTTTCCTAACGCGTCAAAAGAAGTATAACTTAAAAAAACAAGAATTTAGTGAGTAGTAGTTTAGTAATCATTTGATCTTCCAGTTCATATCGTACTTATATTCATATCCAATCTGCAAGTTCCGGATACGATATTAGACGGGATACTACTTGACCTCCCAATACAGATTAAGTGGTCTCAAATCGAGATGTGATCCTACCGACAAACAACTCGTTGGTGACGTTTGATTTAGGTGAATACTAGTCGTGGCACGCGACTTGGATTTTATTTATTAACCTATTCACTTTGATGATTAGGGAATATTGATACCATTGAGAAAAATATGGTCGTGTTTTCGTAATTAAAAAAAAAATATTGAATTAAATCTTTACGCCCATGTCTCCTATCTGGTAGACAGAGGCATAACTAGGGTACTCACGATTAGCCGAAGACACTAAGTCCTATAATGTGATAGGTGGCAAGCCTATCGCCAATCGATTACGTATCCAATCCCGAGCAACATTTTTTATTACAAAATTGGAAAAACCACATTTTCTTTTTGATGCAAGAACCGGGAATCGAACCCGGGACCTCTTGAAGTCAAGTCTGACACCTGGACCGCTAGACCATTGAGGTGGCCTCTCTGAAGCCTCTAGCATAATAACTATAATAAATGTCATTGGTTGCCATTCCAAGCTTTATTTAAGCAAGATATGCTTCTACAAAACTGGGCTAGTTCTCGTGAAACTCTACCACCTAAAGAGGCCCGTTTACGAGATAACCGGTAAAGTTAAAAAATATTACCTTATACATTCTACTAGTAAGTACAAGGATATGTTGACTCCACTATGATGAATATCTCAAATTGTTTTTATCACTCATCTGATACGAACTTGAAAATCTCCGCAAATAATCTAAGCATGGATCCGGATGAGTTCGGTGATTGTAGAATCTGCATTGTAAAATAGATTACGCGGTTCTCTGAAGTGAAATCTTGAGATAATCGGATAAACGTCGTCTTTTTAGGGATCTGTACGTCGAAAGGAAATAACGAAATTTTCCTTCCTGCCAGCAAGTTCTTAAAAGGCGAGCAGAGGCTTACCGTCACTAACACTGTGACATCCTACTAGGTGGTAGAGTTTCGCAGCGACTACCTTATCTATTCCTGCCGCCATAACCTCAATGCTTGCCGTTGACGAGTTCTTATTCGGAGGGTAAGGCTTACTTTTGCTCGAGGCCTAATATCCCGATCTCAGGTTGGCAACCGTTACCATCTTTGGTGTTTCTAGGCGGCGTGAATTTTTTACCAACAGGAAATCAGTCTGCTTGTTTGCCTTCCAATATCATAAAAAAATAACCATTCTGGGATCACTCTGTTATCCGTTCGCCTGTCTTACTACCTATACTTTATCTAAGTAACGTGTTGATCTTTCAAGCTGAAAATATGAAACTAGCTATTACACGTGGCTTCGCCTTCTTTCAAGTTAGGTCAAACTACACATGTTGTGTAAATTTAATTTAAATCGGTTAAGTAGTTTAGAACATCGCGGACGAACAAAGTGACACGTAAATTATATATACCTAGTAGACACATCAAATACACAAGTCAGTCCCTTGCAGCTGGGGAAAAATGCAATTTAAGATACAGCAATTTATGCCGCAAATTTCTGCAAAATTTTGACAAAACAAATTTCGCAATTCTTGCTTTAGAATCAAAACCTACTGGATACTTTCCGTGAACTCAGAATATTAAATTTGGTAAGAAGCATCTTCTTATAGCACAGACAAAGGGTAAATGACGAAAAATATAACTTATATACACATACAGACAAATACACAATACCCACATACATATATTATGATGACTTGACTGCATAAAATTCCGGGTTCAAATCCCGGGTCAGGCTACAAAAAGAAATTTTGTTTTTTTTTAAATTTTCTAACTAAAAAAATGTTGCTCGGAATTGAAAATGTGCCCGGTTGGTTGCCACCTATCACATTGTGGGATATGGGCGTGAAGATATTTTGTATGTATATTTAAAATTATAATAAAATAAAATGTGATAGGTGATAGTTTTACTTATACCTACAATTTTATATAGAACCCTCGATCTACGAGTCTGACTAGCACTTGACCGGTTTTTTAATGTATGTACTCTGAACCAGATTTCAACATAATATTTCGCAGTACAATAACCCGCGACTTCGTTAGCGTAGAATAGATTTTATTTCAAACCGTCAACCTTCATTAGTCTATAAATAAAGTAAGTAAGTAAGTATCTTCACGCTCATATCCCTGAAAAGGTAGGCAGAGGCACAACCAGGGCACCCGCGCACTAAATCCCACAATGTGATAGGTGGCAAGCCTATCGCCAACCGGGCATATATCCATTCCCGAACACCGTTTTTTTTAAATTAGAAAATCGGAAAAACCAAATTTTCTTTTTGTTGCCTTACCCGGGATTCGAACCCGGGACCTCAAGCAGTCAAGTCCAACACCTGGAGCGGTAGAGCACAGAGGTGATAAATAAATAATTAAAAGTTTTTATTTTATTTAAGGTTTTTTAACCTTTTTATTTCCTTGCTTACAATAATTACTACTTATTCTATTTCACTATGTTAATTTAAAGTTATAAATAAATGTTTATGTTTATGTATTATTTTTATCTATTTGCAAGGACCCCTGACCAGGTTAAGACCTCCTCCAATGATGCCCTTGTGTCTCTGTCAGTTGCTATTTGGTTCCAGTTTAAAACTGCGGTTCTCTTAATTTCGTCTTCCCATCTAGTTGTTGGCTTACCTCTGCTTCTTTTGCCTTCTGGATATTTCCAGAAGGTTACCTTTTTTATTCATCTTTGATCTAGCCATTTCCATTTTTGGGTTTGTGCATAGGTCAAAGCGTCTTTAGTTTTTATAATATACTTTATTTTTGTGTGTCGTATTTTATTGATTTTCTTTATTTTGAGCATGTTTCGTTCTTTCTTTCCATTCCTCGTTGGCAGAAGGTGGTTTTGTGCTTGGCTTTAGCAGTAAATTTTCACGTCTGGCATCCATAGGTCAGACATGGTAGGAAGCTCGTTACCATTTAGTCTATATGGGATTAGAAAACATAACGGGGTCATTCTTAAAAAAACTCAAATTTTGATATACATTTAGGATTATTAATGATGATCGCCTCTGTGGTTTAGTCGTCCAAGTGTTGACTTAATGAGGTCCGGGTTTGAAATCAAGGTAAACAAAAAAATAATGTGGTATTTCCAATTTTCTAATAAAAAAAATGTTGGGATTGGATATGTGCCCGCTTGGCGAAAGGCTTGTCACCTACCACATTGTGAGACTTAGTGTCTTTGGCTAGTTGTAGGTGCCCTGGTTGTGCCTTTGCATACCACTTCATGGATATGGGCGTGAAAATGCTTTTATTAGTAAATTTATACCAGTAAATGTTTATTTAGTTACAACAATCAAAATGTTCATTTCCACGTGACGACTCTACCAACAGATAACCTCTTATTTTGCAGTAAGATAAATAATAAAGACCTACTGCAGAGATAAGAATATTAGAAGAATATTAGAGATAATGTATTTTTGTATCGAACATATATTTATATGTTAGTAGCTTACCCTGCAATATGCTGCCCTGTTCTTATTTTGAATACTGTTTTTTTTTCATATAAAACTTTTCCAGGTAATAACAAGTTAAATAAATATAATATTAGCAAAATATATCTATTTATTATCCCGAAATAACCAAGGCAAAAGGTGATTCATTTTTTTGAAATGGAAAATATTTATTTGCGGACATGAAAAGACGTTATAAAATTATTTAAGCATTCTATGTTCTACCACCTTGTGGTGTCCAAATATTTTAATATTTATTTTAATTATTTAATTACATTATTACAGAATAATTACTATTTAATTACATACATTTTAATATTCAAAAAATGTTTTATGTTCATTCCACATTAATATTTAATAACAATTTTTTAAAGCTATCACCGTTACCTTACATGTAACTAGTCAAAAGATGAAACGACAAAATCAGCTGTCCAGCAATCAGCGTTCTACTATCACCGTTTCCAAACTTATATATGAAGATTACAACTAACACATTTAATAAAAGCTTTTAATTAACATGCAAAATATGAGCATGTATTTCTGTTAATTTTAAAGAAAACAAAAATTTCGCCTCAGACGGGATTTGAATCTGTAACCTTTTGTCTCAAACCGACGAATGCGCTGACCATTTGAGTTACTAGGGATTCAAGTCCCGTGGCGGAATTTTTAATTCCTTTCTTACCCGTTAAAATTTCGTTGGAAATTTTGTTGGAAAAATAATATTGGAAAACATATTCATTTGTGCAAAAAAAAACAATATTTTGTGTTTTATTACATTCAAATTTGTGCTTTGTAACTGTGAAAGGTTATACAAAATATTTTTATGTGAATATTTTTCAGTTACTTTTTTTTGTTTAATGTTCGTGTTGTCATGTTTGTGTACGACATCGCAATAAATGAATATTGTATTCTACCACATAAATGATAGTACGTTCATACTGATAATCAAAGCAATTCGTGCAAAGTTATTCCCTAACCATTCCAAAATATCAAAAATGCACAACGTTAATATTCAAGTTTTCACTTATGCCGGTACTCCCAGAGTGCAAACCGTCGTTTTTTTTAACTTGCAACCTTAAATGTCAGTGATTAATTAGAAACTAAACAGAACATTATATCCTTGGATATAATTTATTCAGTTTACAGCTTACCTAAGCAAAAGGTAGCCCATGGAGGTCACTTGAATATACTTTCTGTTACAATCGTTAAAACTACAATCATTAGTATTTATTCAGGCAGCCATTATGATATAGTATTTGTGTTGTGACCTTAACCTTTTTGTTTAATTCGCATTTTTTTTTAATTGCAAGGTATGGAAGTGAATAGATCTACAATATCAATGTCATCTACATCGTTTAGTTGTATGTCCACTGTTAAACCTTTAAGGATAGCGCACACCCGACCCAAATCGGGGCTCATCCCAGTGCAATAATCCACTTAGGACGCATTTACATATTTGGTCTGGAGCTACACGCACTACGCCGCGGCGGCGGATTTCCTCTCGACACCTAGAGCGTTGTATCCGATGCGGCCTATAGTAACCAAAGATGTGCGTTAAAACCATATTAATAATATGAATAGATGGCTAATGACATATTAAAGCTAAAGCTAAAGCTGTGCGACAACTACCAGAGGCGCCACTTTTGATATTTGAAGATTTTTAAACGGAGTTTTAATAATTCTTTTTTACTCTAGTGTTTGCTAGAAGTAATCGAACGGAACCGAAAAGTCTGCCGATACAATGCGGCCCGGTATGGATGGATTTGATGTGCGATGCGCTGCGTCCCGTCAAAGGTGTGCGCAATTCTTTAAAAAAATTACAAGTTTTATCAAAAATTTCGAAAAATTGTAAATTTTATGATGTTCCAGAATATATTCTACTGAATGTTGAAACTGAAATTAAAATTGCTTGTAAATCAAAAACTAGAGACCAAAAGAAATAATTATCTTTCAAAGAACATACGAGGAAAAATATTAATAGTCTAGATTAGTTTAATTACCTTCTTATTTGAAGTTTCTGAATAAAAACATGTTAGTTTGTGTTAAAAAAATAGAAAAACATGTACATTTCATTCAACACGCTAGAGTTTTTATTGTGTGTTATTACATACATAATTAACACTAATAATAAATATTGTAGACGACTCGTTTTCTCTTATAACATGCCTATTTTTATCTGATTTACTTGTAACTTTAGTGAATAAACACTAATAATATTTTATCGAGGATTAGTTTAAATTATTTTTTTTAAAGCTGTTTAGGGTATTATTTTTAGACATGTATTTTTTTTATACGCCAGAAGGTTTTCAAAAGTTCGGTGAAGTTTCAAAAGCTTAGCCAAACTTTTGAAAACCACTTAGTTAGCAAAACTTTAGCCATTTAAAAAAACCACATTTTTTCATTTCATTGCTAAACTTTAGGATAATAACAATAATAATAAATATCCCTGGACAAGTCACACAAATTGAATCTAACCATAAAGTAAGCAACATGCCTGTGTTATGGGTGTTAGTCAACGCTATTAGTACATATAAATACTTAAATAGATACCAGAACAAATTTAATAAACGCCCAGACCCAGAAATGCTAAATGTTTATCACACAAACACCTGCCCCTGTTGGGAATCGAACCCAAGCCTCGCGGTTGGTTGATGTACGGCGAACGGAACGAGACGAGGATCTCAGAATTTTGTAAAATTTCATTTAGCTATTAAAACATGATTCTAGCATCAAATTCTTCTAAAATTGTTCTAAATTTTAGTACTATATATTGAGCCAAACAAGTAAAGTGTAAATTCAATTACGTGTTTTCAGAGTGGACGGTTCAAGAATAGCCACTCTGAGACCTCTCAGAGGGACTATTCTTAAATTTAAATTTGAAATATGACATGTTATAGTTTCTGGTAAAATGTGACTAAGTTTTAAACAGTTTTTTTCTATTATTTACGATGCCAAGACCCTGTGGCCAAGTGAAAACGCCAAAGAGAGCCTCGTGGAAGAACTTCGAGGCTTTATGTGTGTGTTTTTAATAATTCAAGGAGTGTTCTTTGTGAGATTTTATTTCTTTTCTTTTATTTTTTAGGTTTTGGCCTTCACGTAAGTATTTTGCCATTAGTCAAGTAGAAATTCGCATCAAATTTATATCAATTATAATTAGTCATCAGTCATAAGTCGTCGGTAAGTCATGTCAGGCCCTTGCGTGAAGCTTGGGCTCCAATACTCAAGCTCATGTAGTGAGATTTGGCGGCAACGAGGAAATACACGATACGCTAATTTCTTTATGATTATTTTCATTTGTGCATTTTTACAAAATGCCACCAAAATTGACTAATTTCACTCAATATCAACACGAAGTTCAATAATTATGAAAAAACTTCGAGTATCTTTTCTCTCGATGGCGCCAAAAACCCCTTTGTGAGGTTCTAGTATAACATTGCAAATGAAGTTTTTTAGTTTATGTCAAGTAAAGTTTAAATAGAAAAGATTTTTATTATGTGTTGGGCCAAGTCCCTGTGGCGTGTGGGAGAGTGGGAGGGCCAAGGACAGCCTCTCGGAGGACCTTCAAGGCGCGACGCTTACGTAAGTCACTCAAGGACGAAGCGTACTAAATGCGTATTGCGTTTGTGATCCAGCAATGTAATTTATAAGTGGAATTAAGTTTTTTGGAATTGGCCTTTATTTGATCGAATATTTGTGATTTTAGGGAACTCAATAAGTTTTATAAACACGGAGTGAAGAACGCCAAGGTTCAACTTGGTATTATATTATTATTAAATTTATTACAATGTGATAGAGACTAGTATATCAACCTAATTTTACTTATATGTAAGTCCATGTGTATCAATAAGGTGGAATGGGTTTTGTATTAGGTCTTTCGTTGTTGAAAAACATTATTATTTATTTAAATAAAAATTTATTTATCACGTCTTGGTAACTTTATAACTTGAGAACCATTCTAACAATTTTTATTTTGTTTCTAGTAATTATGATAACCTTTAGGAGAATAAAAAAGTTTACAAAAAAAATTGGGCACAATCGATATTTAATTTTCTCGAATCTTTCATTTTGTTATGGAATGTCAGTTTGGTAGAAATATATCGAAAACTTTACCAGTGTTGATTACACTCAGAATAAAAAATATCACCACTTTGTAGCTGAAGTTCAGGGCTGTGCAAATACCTCTGAGGAAGTCTAACAAATACAATAACACTAGCGGCCCGCCGCGGCTTCGCACGAAATATACATATAAACCTTCTTCTTCAATCACTTTATCTAGTTTTAGTGAAGTGAGATATATTCTTTCCGTCTCCACAAACTCGGAGCTCGTTATTGAGGTGATGCCATTTGGAGAGGAGGGTAGTCAGCAAACTTGCATTTAAACATTTTAAGATAATAGGCTTAAGTTTGTAGCACACCATTGTCATCTTTGGTTTATTTATTTGACCGTATCGTTGGTCGAGGGGCTAGCGTACTCACCTAACTGCATCGACAAATCGCGAGGCTCGGGTTCGAATCCCGACTGGGGCAGGCATTTGTGTGATGAACATTTAGATGTCTGCATTTCCGGGTCTGGGTGTTTATTAAATGTATTCTGGTATCCATTTAAGCATTTCTATGTAATAGTAGTGTTGACTAACACCCATAACACAAGCACAACATTTGCTTACTTTGGGGTTAAATTCAATTTGTGTAAGTTGGATATTTATTATTCATTATTATATATTTCTTACGTCTCTGTATATTCCAATTATATTATTTTTACATATATGACTGTACGCATGACGTTAATATATAGGAAACATGTGTAGAGTAACATATGTCAAACATTATTTGGCTTCTACGTACATTGTTGAGGAAAAATGAAATCATAAATAGTTTTCGCGCCAAAGTAAATGGTGGAACCCATAAGTTCAAGTTATTTTCCTGTAAAGTTGTAATTTCATTCAGTGCGCCAAATGGCTAAAGAAATTAATACAGTATTTGAAAGAATGAACACACTTTATTAAGCACCAAAATTTACAAAAAATTTGAGGTGTGTATGGGACAACCGGATGGAACTAAGTAATAGAAGTATATATATACTTCTATCAATTATTTATTATGTACAAAAAACCTGTACACACTCAACAAAAATAATCGTCGCGACACCACACTATTCAATGCGAAATAAAAATGAATATATCTGGCTTGATTCCTATAAGAGAAAGAGAGAGAAAGACAGAAAAACATGCGCACGCCGCACAGCTTACAACAAAAAGTGTCATTACAACTTTTCGCGAGATTTTTTCCCTCTAGCTCCCAGTCACAACTTGCAATAAGGATCTTCGTTCCAATAATACACTCTCTTTCACTTATAATATTTAACTCAGGTGCACAAAGGCGGTCTTATCGCTTCAGAGCGATCTCTGCCAGTCAACCTTAGGGTGAAGGAGACATTTTATGTATGTAATTTAAAACTAAGGTTAGGCTTCATAAAACAAAACTTATGCTAAATAAATATATTATTTTATTTCATATAATACATAAATGTTAAATAAAGTACATTAAATATACATACAAATACAGTCTTTCCTGAATCGATCCAAAAAGACGGGATGTTTAGATAACATCCACTAGTGGAACATTCTAGTAATTAGTCTCACTCCAATTCGCAACGGATCTTGTCGCTTTCTGGAGAGGGCAGGGTGGTTTAGTTACACAAGAGACTCTCCACCCCTATCTCAGGGTTGCAACGTCTTCGGTGTCTTTATGTAATGCCTTAAAGAACATCTGTGTTAATGCCACACTCAGAGACTTTAATTACATTTTAATCAGTCATTAATGCTCGATTCCTATATTCAACAAACAAATCGTTTTGCTTACGAAAGGTAAATTTTCTTTACGAATAGTAATAAATCTAACTACGGCCGATCGTTATTGATTGTTAACTCGAATTGTGTAACTATGAGCAAAGGTTCGTTAGTTTAAGGCAAACTACCAATGGTTATACTAACGGATTACGGATCGTTGATTATAGTAACCAGGCTTATATCGACATTTTAAATAAAAAAATGTCTATTGATGTCTCAAGCTGTTAACACTTTATAATTAATTTGAATAAAAAAACCATCTGAAAGTCAATAAGGTAATAACTAAGCAGTGAATCAATATTGGTGAAATTTTATTTGAATATCCCTATACTTTCCTTTGACTATTCGTTACTTGAAGGGCTAGCTACACGACTTCCGCGAGGCTCGAGTTCGATTCCCGACGGGGACATTTTTTAAAATAAATGATAAAAATAAATTTAGATGTCTGCAGTTCCGGGTCTGGGAGTTTACTACATGTATTCTGGTATTTATTTAAGTATCTATATGTATTAGAATCTTTAACTAAATACCCAAAATACAAGCATATGATTTGCTTACTTTGGGCTTAATTTTTTTTATTTGAGAAAATTAGGTAGCTTGTAAACTTCATTTTGATACTAAATTCTAAGCCTAAAGATAATAACTATTTAAAAACCTCTATTAAGAGCTAGTAAACAGTCAAAACAAGATAAGAGATATGAAAAAAGCCGCTAGTTTTTTTACAGTCAAACAATAAAACAATAAAATTTTTTTTACATAGATAACAAATAAATACGAGTATATACAAGTAGCTTCGAATTCGAAGACGAGTTCTATTTTATTATTAATAGTGGTTGTCTATGGTTTCGATCATAATACCTGACTACAATGTGAAATAATGTTTGGTAAGACTAGAAACGAATAGGGGAAGAACGCATATAATATACAGGGGAAAGGAAGACTCCGAAGTACCTCGCTTGATACAGACAGGAGGAAGCTAAGTTTTTATCTCTTTGTCAATGCCTTTCAAAGATATCTGCTTAAGTTTTTTCTTTTGTAGGTAACTATCGTAATCAATTTAGTAAATGTTAATACTGTCTCAGTTTCAAAATCTTATCATTACTTCTTATTTCCGCCTCGTTGGTCGAGTGGCTAACGTACTCGCCTAGCTGCATCGACGAATCGCGAGGCTCGGGTTCGATTCCCGACGGGGGCAGGCATTTGTGTGATGAACATTTAGATGTCTGCATTTCCGGGTCTGGGTGTTTATTAAATTTATTATGGTATCTATTTAAGTATTTCCATGTAATAGTATCGTTGACTAACACCCGTAACACAAGCATATAATTTGCTTACTTTGGGGTTAGATTCAATTTGTGTGACTTGTCAGGAAATATTTAATTAATTTATTATTATTATTTATTTATTAATATTTGTTTCATAATTAAATATTAAGTGATCATTTTTAAAATGTAGTATTAGCAACTTAAGATATTCTAAAAACATAGACACAACATTGCGGCCTATTTTGCAGAACTATAAAAGAGCAACAACATAGACAAATTAAACAAATATTGTCATATTTCAAGAAATTTGCCCTAAACCTTACTGTACCAATTATAATACTACGAACCTTCCTCAAAACCAATTATGACTATCTATGTCTCTATATATCTATATAAAGCGTTAAAAAATGTTCAGTCGTTTTTGTGTTAATTGCCAAGAGACTGATAGATGTGCAAGGGAGGACTTTGTTTTATAATATTATATACTGATATAATAACTCTGCCCTTACTCGATTATTTCAATAACTTGCTATCATCTTCAAAAATACAGATCAAAATCAGTTTGATAATTTTCATGTGATTCGTGAACCTGTAAAAAAATTAACTCAGTATTTAAAAAAATGAGTTTAGAAGTGTTAATAACTTTCTCAAATGC
>NJDD01001675.1:141082-165037 GCA_002245505.1 Calephelis nemesis | reverse complement strand
CGAAATTCCACCTTCGCCAACCTAACTTGATCTCCCCCCCGGTGAAACTACGTGCCAACTTATCAGGCCATAATAGAGCAGCACGGCTCATATTGAACTGGTAAAATTCGTGCACGCATGCAAATATACAGTTAGACTGTAACGGAGTGCTTGGGAATCGAATCGATACTGTATCGGCTTTGCTGCCTTTGTTTTACATTTTAGACTAATCTCAAATTTAAATTCTATCTAATGCATCTTGAATTTTAAATAGTTTGGTGCCATTCATTCTGTTTAAAGTAACTTTATTTTAAACTAATAAAAAAATAAATCCATAGGTAAACATCAATAAATTTTGGCACACTTTTTTTTAAAATTTTAATTTAGTTTTAAGGTGGTGTCAAGAGTCGCCGAAACCACTGTTTTTTATTAAGACATGGGAAGGTAAACCAGCAGGCGGATTTCCTAATGGTAAGAAATTCACACCGCCTAGAGACACAAAATTTGGTAATCGTGCGTTGCCAACCTGAGGCAGAAACGTTACACATTGAACAAAAGTAAGTTTACCAGCTACCATACCCTCCGAACCGGAACACCTCAACGGCAAGCACTGACGTTATGGTGGTAGGAATATGACGTTTGTAAGAAAAGGGTTAAGTATATATTAGAAGTCTGTCAGGTATGCAATCTTCGTGTGTAGATGTGTATGTATGGGTGTGTATTTTTTTACCTTAAGAGATATGGAACAGGCACGTGACTTTCTCGTTGAACAGCTGTCATAGATTTTACTGTTGTATCATCATCTTAAGGCGGAGAACTTCTATATTATTAATTAACTATCCGATTTGATTTCAAACTTGAGATACAATTCTTTTAAATGAAATTGGTAATAAAATAAAACATTTCGGCGTAGTATTCCTCCATCGATAGTACCTACTGCCTCGTTGGTGGAGTGCTAATATAGCAGGGTCTTAGGTTTGATTCCGAACAACATATCTGATTCAAACACAGGAACAAAATATTAAAAAAAACGTAACAAATTAATATATTGCATTGCTTATTTCATAGGTTATGATATGTGTATACATCTACGTAATATCATCATTGATTTGCACTAATAATACCTACAAGCAAACAATTTGCTTATTTTGTGTTTAGTATTTATAACTGTTTAGTATTCTTGACTTGAAATAACTTAAAGGGTATTGTTTTGTGAATACCATTTATTGTGTTTTAAGTCATAAACACTTTTAGCTTTACCTGGGTCTGACTTTTTCTTTTTAACTCTAACGAAAAAAGAGTGGAGCTATGGGTTTGACTATTTGTGTCTGTCTATGGCATTTTCATTTTCGAACGGATAGGCCGATTTTGATGCGGATTTTTTTGTTTGAAAACTGACGTGATCGAGATGGTACCAGTTACATTACATATAGTCTTTTCATGGGTTAACTAAAGTACGATTACAGATTTAGTATTAATCACAAGTTCAATATTTTAGGATGCTAGTTTAACTCAAGTAATGCTCCTTTAGAAAAATATGTATTGACAGCTTTTAAACGCTTACTAAAAGATGGGGGCCTGTGTTGACAGATCTGTTACTCAGTAATAAAGAGTAGAACGAAAAAAAATAGAGAGACGACTCGACGTTAAAATTGTCGGGTATGGAAAGTGGCGCCTACAGTAGTTTTTATACGAAATTTTAGCGTTAAAAAGCCATTAGTGATGTATTCTTAATAGTGATATTTTGATCTTTGGTCACTGTAGGCCACATCGGGGAATAAGCGCGGGGAGCGTCGTGGAAATCTGCGCCGATGCGCCTCGGCACAGTGGGCATTGCTCCATATAAAATTTATGCAAGCGATCTAGGAGGGTTACTTTTTTTTATGATAATGGAAGGCAAACAAGCAGACGGATTTCCTGATGGTAAGAAATTCACGCCGCCTAGGAACACCAAAGGTGGTAATGGTGCGTTGCCAACCTGAGACCGGGATGTAAGGCCTCGAGCAAACGTAAGTATACCGGCTACCTTACCTCCAAACCGAAACACATCATGACGTTGTGGCGGCAGGAATAGGTAAGACGGTGGTATAAATCCGGGTGAGTCGCTGCGAAACTCTACCACCTAGTCAAATGTCACGGTCTTAGTGATGGTAAGCCTATGCTCGCCTTTTACGAGCTGCGTGGCAGGAAGGCAGATGGTCTATTCTACAAAGGAGCCCGGACCAACACGGGGAAACTGCGCTCCGGCCTGTCAAAATGGGCGTTATCCTTTAAACTCAATTTACGTTTAAACCCGATTTTATAATACAAGTCAGCCTGAACCTGATAGTTGATGTAATAGTGATGAAGCCAATAGACGTGGGAAATACCAAATAGTCGAATTGTAATTCACGGCGTACCATCAGGCACATATTTTATTTACTTTTCGCTACTTGTGTTTTTACCGGAGTAATTTTGTCTAAAGGCGTACATACTTATCGAACTAAGTATCTTTACGCCCATATCCCCGAAATGGTAGACAGAGGTACAACCAGGGCACTTACGATTACCCGAAGACACCAAGTCCCACAATGTAATAGGTGGCAAGCCTATCTCCAACCGGTAATGTATCCAATTCCGAGCAACGTTTTTTTATAAGAAAATTGGAAAAAACAAGTTTTCTTTTTGTTGCCCGACCCGGGATTCGATCCCGGGACCTCATGCAGTCATGTCCTACAACTGAACCGCTAGACCATAGAGGCGATTATCGGACTACTGTAAATGCCAAAGGTTTCTAAGTTTTTATTATAAACCTAGCTGACCTAGCAAAATCGTCTGACATTTTTCAACTAACTACAGTTTGGAAAAAGTTTTCTTTCTTCTTTGCGATTTTCCGGGTTTTTATCTCCATTAGGATTTTCTTAGTTAATAACCGAAAAAATAAAAAAAATCCTTACCAATTTTTGGCGACTCATAAAAATATTACTATTGTGTCATTAACATATTAACATCTACATTCTTATTAACATATTAATATCTACATATTAACATAATATAAATGATGATATTGAATTTTTTACAAATAAATAAAATATCTTCGCGCCCATATCACCGACGACGTAGCTAGATAGTACCACAATATGATAGGTGGCAAGCCTATCTGCAACCAGGCACGTATTCAATCCCGTGCGACTTCATTCATTAGTCAAATCCGACACCGGACCGCTAGACGACAGCCCACAAATAAATAATGTTAATAACCCGCTAGTAATGTGTTCAAGATCACCTAAATGACTTTTTTTTATGATATTGGAAGGTAAACAAGCAGATGGATTTCCTGATGGTAAGAAATTCACGCCGCCTAGTTGAGATGCGTTGCCAACCTGAAGCCGGGATGTTAGGCCTCGAGCAAAAGCAAGTTTACCGGCTACCATACTTTCCGAACCGAAACACGCCATGCCGTTATTGCGGTAGGAATAGGTAAGGCGGTGGTACCAATCCGGGCGAGTCGCTGCTAAACTCTACCACCTCAGTCAGAATTCACGGTGTTAGTGACGGCGAGCCTTTGCTCGCCTTTTACGAGCTGCCTGGCAAGGAAGGCAGAGGGTCTATTCTACAAAGGAGCCCGGACCAACACGTCCGATTTTAAATTTTAATGAAATCGAGATACAAGAGTAACCCTACATATATCTTTTATCAATACGTAATGGGCCAAGTCGTAGGATTTCGATAGTTATCTAATATAAATATAATATCAGTGAGTCAGCTGTAATCCTGTACGTTCATCGTTCTCGCACCTACATGCTTTTTCATATAAACACATAGACTAAAGTAGTCTCGTGTAGGCTCGTGCATGCGATATTGTTATATGTGAAAATTAGTTTTTTCTTATGACTTAGGAAGTCAAACAAACTAATAGAAGTTGAGTGTCAACATACCAAACATCTTTGATGTGCAAAAGCCCACCATAGGCCACTGTAGTCTAAATCTATTATTCTAAGGGCCACTTGCACATTCCCGGGTTACCTACAGTTAACACTGAGTTAAACTGTAAAATGTAAAGTGATTTAACCGTAGTTAGGCGATAACTCAGTGTTAAATATTTAACCCAGGATCGTGGGTTCTTACGAAGAAAAAAACTGGAAAAATTGAAGGGGAATTGGAAAAAACAATGCTTTTTTTTATAAAAACTGTTATAAGATTTTAATGTTAAGCTATACGAAGCTTGCCTGCTCGGCTAGTTATATAATAGACACGAAAGTTGTCGTTTATTAGTTTGTTTCTTTCTTTTCTTATTCTTGACAACAGAGCGATGCTATGGTGTTTTTTTAAGATAAGAAAAGGAGTATAACACGAGGTATAATATAACTTTGACAAGCGGTCGTAGCCGCGGATACCGTATCGTACCTATTCTCTAGTTCATAAGAACCCCCGTGTTGGTCCGGGCTCCTTTGAAGAATAGACCATCTGCCTTCCTGCCAGGCAGCTCGTAAAAGGCGAGCAAAGGCTTACTGTCACTAACACCGTGACATCTGACTAAGTGGTAGAGTTTCGCAACAACTCATCCGGATTGGTACCACCGCCTTACCTATTCCTGCCGCCATAACGTCATAACGTGTTCCGGTTCGGAGGGTAAGGTAGCCAGTAAGCTTACTTTTCTCAAGTCCTAACATCCTAGCCTCAGTGTGGCAACGCACCATTACCACCTTTGGTGTCTCTAGGCGGCGGAAAATTCTTACCATCAGGAAATCCGTCTGTTTGTTTGCCTTCCAATATCATTAAAAAAATAATAAGAGTTCTTGTTTATCTATATCAGGGAAGTAACCAGTGTATTTTCTATTACAGGGCAGGTATCCCAGGCGGCCCGGGCATGGACTCCCAACAGCAGCAGTACTGCTTAAAATGGAACAGTTTCGGTTCAAACCTGGCCACGTCATTCGCGAACCTCTGGAACTCAGAGAGCCTCGCCGACGTCACACTCTACTGCGAAGGTAAGTTTTACTTTACTTATCATAAATCTTTAAATGAGCAATTCTTGTATATATATAATTGGAATCTCGGAATCGCCTCTAATAATTTTCATGAAATTTACTATGTAGAGGGTTTCGGGGGCGATAAATCGATCTAGCTAGGAATCATTTTTAAAAAATGTCATTTTATTCGTGTTTAAACTGACTGTAACACAAAATATGACTCTTTCAGACATCTATTGGCGAATAATAATACTAGTTTTTATGAGCAATATAGTTGTTTCAGCAGATGGCGTTGTTATGTGACACGAAGGCAATAAGTGTTTGCTAAGAAATTTTATATTGTTTTTGAAAAAAAAACGCTTGTAAACTAATTCGTACTTAAATTTAATTTCCAAAAAATACAATGTAAATAAATACCGAGCAATGCTCGGTCATCCAGGTACTTTGCTCTTTATTAAAAAAGATAACATTATCTGTGCTACATATACAGATTATCAACTTATTATCGAATAGTTTGTATCTGTTGTTTATCTCTAGAAATATCTTCCTGAATAGGTTTTTTATTTTACAAGAAAAAAACATGTGTTAGTGTGATTTCAGTTTCATAAAAATATTTATTTATTTAATTCTTTATTGTACAATTTATGACTTAAAATATGGACAGTGATAAACAGAAATTCACAAATGGTGGGCTTATCTCTAGGTCTACAGATTTCTTCCAGCCAACCCTAAAATTTAGAATCTGTGATGAAACAGTAGGAGGCATCAAGCACAATAAATAAATAACCTAAACATAGAAATAATATAAAAAAAACTCAACAATGACATACTTTAAAACAATATAAATAAGAAACCTGATAACCACAAATTGTTATGCAAGTGTTAAATAATACTCTTTGAACCGTTTTTTGAAGATGGGCAGGGAAGTGCTATCGCGGACCTCTAGAGGGAGGGAATTCTTTATATCATTTCTTATGAATTATTTTGCTAAAAATTATTTTAATTAGCCGGCAAATCTACCGGCTACAATAACACCGGCCACAGTACAGCGGCGCAGCTACAACATCTGTAGCGCCTCTAGACCTCGGCTAACTCTTACATCAATACATATATCCCACATAAAACAAGTGTATAGATCCTTCTAAACTTCTAAGGTCATAATACATTTTATAAAGTTTACTAAATGGGTGCGGTACCAACTTGTTTAAAATGTAATTACTATTAAAAAGCACTTACAAAGCTTTATAAAGATTTACCTTTTGTAGAGCTAGCCTAACAAACCACAGATAATTTAAATAGTATTTTAAATGAAGAACGAAAAGTAACGAGATTTGGATGGAATGTACTCGTAAATAAAAAAACTTTCATTACTTTTTATAAATAAATGTACATACATTTTATTTTTTTGAAGACAGACAAAAACTGATAAACAACAAGAAACATTAGACCAGCAATAAATAAATGATTATTACAATTCCTTATTTTGATACAAAACGTATATTTTATAAGATAAGATTGTAGGCATTAACAAATAATGTTTTTATTACTCACCGATATCATTGCAATGGTATTTTTTACCTAGACTCCGGTAATAAATCTGGAAGAATAAAATATAAAAAAAATAAAATCATTATCATTAAAAACTACCTATTTGCCCGTTTTGCCGTAACGTAAAGGAGTTTTGATTTTAGGGTACTTTAAGGGTATTTAAACAAATATTATATGGTTGAACCCAAATTTTTAGCTAGGTATATATTTTTCAAATTTTTTCCAAATCGGTTTAGCAGTTTGGACATGTAAGAGCAAGAGGCAGACAGACAGACTTGAATTCATAATATTAGTATGGAAGTATGGATCTTCACTTAATAGAAAAATAGGGAAAATTGCAAGGAAAATAGGAAAATTATGCATTAACTCATACGAAGATAGGTAGCAGTATACAAAAATGTAGGAAATGCCTAAATGTACTTTTTTATCAAATATGTTGTACTAGATTTAATATAATCTAGAGATAACTGGAAGTTATTTAAAATTAATCAGTGACTTAATTTTAGTATGTAATAACTATGAATAAAAGAACCAAAAATGCGTATTTCAAAAAAGAGTTTGTTTCTCCTTTTAGTTACATAACTAATAGTAATAACTAATACTAATAAAATAATAATACTAATAGGAGTAGTATAGTAATACTAATAGGCATTCGTATCTGTTGGTTCAGCAAAACCAACAGTGCTTAGCACTGTCGTGTTCCAGTTTTGAGGGCAAGCTTATGTAAGAGTTTACAAATAGCAAAGTTCTTCAGACTTGACAAACATAAATTTTGTTGGAAGAGACATCATTATTGTCAGAAGAATCACTTATTTGGCGGCCTATAGTAAAAAAACTAAAAGAATCAACACCAATTGAAATTAACATTTCTTTGACTTTGTTAGGGCCACTTTTTTTTATAATATTGGAAGGCAACAAGCAGACTTATTTCCTGATGGTAAGAAATTTTTGCCGCCTACAGACACCAAAGGTGGTAATGGTGCGTCGCCAACCTTAGGCCGGGATGTTAGGCCTTGAGCAAAAGTAAGTTTACCGGCTACCTTACCCTTCGAACCGGAGCACGTCATGACGTTATGGCGGCAGGAATAGGTAAGGCGGTGGAACCAATCCGGGTAAGTCGCTGCGAAACTCTACCACCTAGTCAGGTGTCACGGTGTTAGTGAAAGTAAGCATTCGCTCGCCTTTTACGAGCTGCCTGGCAGGAAGGCAGATGGTCTATTCTTCAAAGGAGCCCGGACCAACACGGGGGAAAACCACACTTTCACATTCCCGGCTTACATTTGATATTGAGTTAAGCTGTCAAATATAAGATGCTTTAACCCTAGTTAGACGCTAACTCAGTGTTAAATATTTAACCCAGGAATGTGCAAGTGGCCCTTTGTTATATTTGTAATTGACAGATGTCAAGAGCAAAATCTGTCGGCGACTATACAGTACTATAGGGAAAAGGTTTGTAACTCCTGACATTTCAATTTCCAACTCAATACAGAATTCATTTAACCTAAGCTTTTGTTTTTACCAAAAGATTGACCTTTCCCGGGGTCAAGATACTTTGTTAAAAGTTTTGTTATTTTGCCTTGTATCTTAGTGCATATTTGTGATCGCCTCTGCGGTCTAGCAGTCCACTTGTTGGACTTGATTGAATGATGTCCCGGGTTCGATTTCCGGTTTCCAATTTTCTAATAAAAAATGTTGCTCGGTATTGGATATGTGCCAGGTGGGCGATAGGCTTGCCACCTATCACATTATGAGACTTAGTGTTTTTTCGGCTAGGCGTGGATACCCTGGTTGTGCCTCTGTCTACCTCTTTGGTAATATGAGCGTGATTTTTTTTTATATTTGTCAGTAGAGTTTTACAACTTAACGGTTAGTTCTCATTTCGTTTAATACAATCACGTTAGACACGTGAAATTGTTTAAAGACATTTTAATATGGCAAGATGTAAAACAGTTTTACAGTTCATTATTCTTAATTATGTAAAGGTGTGTTTACATTAAATTTTCTTCATTGTTGCAAATTTTTTTGCGTCACTTTATTTTAAAATCATAGAAAACTTGTAGAAGTAAAGTAAATCTGATAGATCTTGTGTCGTCATTGCAAAATATCCTATTTTGGGCGTCATTACGTCGTTTTTAATTTTAAAGTTGTGATAAATACGAGATATTTTTGACATAACTAGCGCTATAATTCTTTGATTTTCTTTTATAATATTTAGTAGTACCCGATTTTCAAGTAGAAGTATCATAGTATTGTAATTTTAATATGGAACTTTAGATTTTCTATTCTACTATTTTACATTCAATTTTTACCAACTACATACTGCGGATACACGCTATTTACGCTAATATAGTTATTTGAAACTTCCACAGGAACTCGTTTAGATATCAGGTTTATATCTATTTTTACACAAATGTGAAACCATAACGTCATTTTCGTATGGCATAACAAAAGGAAAATCAAACAATCACATATCTTCGTATTTAAACATTACTTCAGATTTTTGATAATTTGCCTAAGTAGCTTATGTTCAAAATGGCTATCTAAACGGAATCCATTAACACAATGAAAAAGTAAATAGAATATCTTATAGTATCTTTACATTTTTAACCGGAAGAGGTAGAACCTGGAGGCACAGGCATAACTAGCAGCATCCACTACTAGCCAACGACATTCCTACAATGTGATAGGTGGCAAGACTATCGCCAAAGGGGCACTAATCCCGTCTACGTAACTTTGTTTTTTTGTTATAAAAAATTGTAAAGAAAAGTAGTTTCTTTTTTGTTTTCACTTAAAATATTAATTGAATGTTACCTATACATGTAGTAAATACACAAACATGTTCGTTAATATACATAGCATAGCCAGCATAAAAAAATGTTCGTGACTGCCTTTTGTCTGTGTTGGCGGTTATGTCAGTGTAAAAGCTTCTTAACAAAGCATTTAAGTCACCATAAACCTAATCATTCGTGCACAATCTTTATCAAATCAGACTTTAAACGTGATCGAGGAATCTTTTTCTTAAGAGGTTTGACTAAGCTTTGATTTTCTCGTATCGATTAGTTTTGCCTCCTATCACGTCGAAATCTTAATTTTTATTTGTGAATGGTGACACAGTTTTTTAATTGAGTTTTGATTGCGAAGATCGACTGCTCAAGTTTTTATTTTTTACGATATTAAGAGTTTCTTAGTTTATTGTACACTATAGTTCGTCACTAATAAGACCAAAGTAAAGTGTCTTCACGCCCATATCCTCAAAGAGGTAGGCAGAGGCACAACCAGGGCACCCACGACGACAAGACACTAAGTCCCACAATGTGATAGGTCTTTTACGACCTAACACATATATAGATCGATCAGATCGTTAGACGGCGCAGGGCGTTTGCGCGAATGTTCGTGTTGACATGTTTGTGTACGATAGCACAACAAATAAATATTGTATTCTGCCACATAAATTATAGTACTTTCATACTGATAATTAAAGCAATGCGTGCAAAATTATTCCCTAACCATTTCAAAATATCAAAAATACACAATGTTAATATTCAAGTTTCCATTTCTGCCGGCACTCCCGGAGTGCAACCTGTCGTTTTTATCCCTGAACAATGTTGCTGTGGGACCACGCGGGCCACGCCGCGGGCTACAGCTAGTTTGATATAAATTTAAGCTTAATACCTCTGCACGTTCCTAAGCAAAAGGTCTTGGCAGATAGACGGAAGCACAACAAAGTGATTATATGAAAAGTCACGTTTTTCTTTTCAGGTAAGAAACCCTTAAAATTACTTAAAAGTTTTAGACATGAATTTTCCACAGTGAAATTTTGAAGTCATTTCATACTTCAAAAATCGAGTTTACTTCAATCATTCCTTAATAATTATATTGCCTAGGTAAACATTCCTTCATATTTTTAGTATGGTATTTATAATAAACTAGCTGTTGCCTGCGGCTTCGTTCGCGTTTATTACAGCAACCCGTTGTGCGATCGAGATTAAAAGTAGCCTATATGTTAATCCAAGTCACAATCTATCTTTGTCCTGAATATCAGATAAATCCGTTTAACTATTCGAGCGTGAAAGAGTAACAAACATCTAAACATACATACTCACAAACTTTCGCATTTATAATATCAAAGTTAATAGGATATACCCTACCGAAATGTACCAACCTTCAAGAAAAGTATACATCAAATTGAGTTTATTCACTAAAAGTTTTGAGGATACTCACATTAAATTGAGAACTTCCTCCTTTTTGAAAGTCGGTTGGAAAACTGTTCGACAAAGATATATACTAATATTATAAAACCGAAAGTGTATTTGTCTGTTTCTCTTTCATTGCTAAATCGTTGACCCGATTTTGATGAAATTTGCTAGGCATGTAGCTATAGATCTGAGTTCAAACATGTGCTATTTTGTTTTAAAAATTCAACCCCAAAGTACTTACTGTAATAGGAGACTGAAAGTTTGTATGAAAATCTTTATTCTTCGCTGACGAAGTCGCGGGCAAACGGCTAGTCTATATAGTATATAAAAATGAATCCCCATTTCACGCGATCATTGCGTCACGCCTAAACGGATGGACCGATTACGGTAATCCTTTTTTGTTGATGAAATTTGAGGAAAATTGAATGGAAAATTGGAAATACAGTACGTTAATTTTTTTTAATTGCATAGTAGTAGCTGTTAATGTCAAGCGATACGATGTTCGCCAGGAGTAGTTGTTTATAAATACCAAATTTCCCGTTCTAATATAAATTCTATGTTTGGGGTAGATTGTCTTCCTTCATGCCTCGCAAGATCAAATAGGTCATAAAAGAAGCATTAAAGAAGACCACATTATGTAAATAATTGTAGAGCAACCTATCTAAGTATGGATCTTCCGCCTTTCGCGTTCTTTATGCCACAATAACCATGTTATATTCCTCTCCGAAAGGTAGGGTACCGGTACACTTCACATTAAACCTAACCCAACGCCACTGTGCTACCACCAGTAAGGACGGACCAGAAAGTATCATTCGAAATTTCGTACTAATTAATACGAAATTAAGATAATGACAAATACAGGTATCATTAAAAAATGTGTTCTCTAGTTTTTGTATGTATTTTTGCTATTGACACAAACTTTTTCCTGATTCAGGTAAAAGAAGAATTTATTAAAATCACATTATCCTCGTGTTTAAAATTTTGCCAATTAGCTTTTTAAAAGTTATTTGAAAAAGTCGTTAAAGAGGTATATTTGTTTTTGCAAAAAATACGCAGGCAGTTCTCGGAAATTCGCGAAATTTGACAGCCAGGACACGTAGACTGACAAAATGGCTACCGAAACCAGAGGCGTATTATCCCTAAAGCAAAGAAGGCATGTGCCTAGGGGCGCGAGAATACAAAGAGGCGCGCGCGCAGAAATTTTTGAACAATGAAAAAACAATAACAAAATTAATATTTATGTCAAAACACATACACATTCAGATCTGATTCCACACATGGACATCATAGATGGGAACATGGACATCTATGATGTCCATGTTCCTTCCGTCTTTCTTGCTTTCTTCACTTTCATCACATATTTCATTTATGCCTAAGTACACGTGTCCTGGTCTACCTGGTTATCTCTAATAGAGGGGCGCTAACGAGATGTTTGCCTAGGATGCTCTCTACATTTAATCCGCCTCTGACCGGGACTTTTAAGTAGCTAAGAAACTTTTAAATAAATAACTTATTAGGTACACGAGTTAACAAAGGGCTCACAAATCAAAGGGCCTAAACTGGCCTTGTTTAAAAGCAGTTACTTTTGTTTCATTATTTCAATTGATTTTGTATTACGATTCTAATTTTGACATTGCATTTATGATAATAAGTCTGACACCTTAACCTTAGTTTCTTGAAACATTTGAATATTTTAGTTAGTGTCTCTATAATTGTTTAGCGGTCTTCTGCTGGACTTATTTTATGGGGTCTCGAGTTGTATCCACGAGTCGGGCAACTAAAATCAAATGATACATACATACATACATACATATCTTCACGCCAAGTCCCTTGCGGGGTAGGCAGAGAGTATCGAGTGCCAGACCTCACGATCCTGACAAACCTGTCTTGCTTCCTTCACATTCATTACCCTTTTCATACAAACACGCCGGTTTCGGAGACTCTTGACACCACCCTCGGATAATATCCGATTGATCTGATCGTGAAATGTCAGCCTTGGTCTCCCCGGGTACCTACATCCATCCACATTCGAATTGTATATCTGCTTTGTCAATCTTTCATCTGTCATTCTTTCCACATGCCCGAACCAGCGGAGCATGCCCTTTCGCATTTTAACACCAACACTTTCTTTCGATCCCACTTTCTCGGATCTCACTGTTACAATGCGGTCAGCGAGCGTTACACTACAGATTTTCCGTAGTGCTCTCATTTCGACCGCATTTATCCTACTTTCATGATCTTTCTGACATACCCAATCAAATGATGTTTTTTCAATTTTCCAAAAGAAACAAAACATTGGGATTGAATATGTGCCTGGTTGGTGATCCATTGCGAGACATTTGATATATTTTTTAGATTTATTTAAAGTAAATCTTTAATGTGCTAGGATGTTTATTACAAAAAAAACATTCATTGGCCTATTAAAGAATCTTATAGCATGGAGACAAGACAAATACACAATAAAATTGTTTTTTTCATTGTATTTGCAAAGTATGTATCATATTTTTTTAAAAAAGAATTTATGTTCATTTGAACTTATATTAGCCAAAGTATTACATAAATTAGTAGCCCGTTTACAAAAAAATGACTATATAGGCTAATCCGCGGGCAATGCTATGTAAAAAAAGCTATTACCAATGTTTATATGCAAAAAGGTTGAGCTTATATGCAATGTACGAAAAACTGGTTTCAACTTGACAACCTCTGACGAGGTCACCACTAAATGGATTTCGCAAACAAAGCCGGGTAATATAATATGCGCTAATTGACATATACGCACCGGCTCGAAGGCTTCACGCTATGTTTCTTGTAACCCAATTATTCAGAACATTTATAGACACTAAAATAATATTTTGCTAACAACTAGCTACTCCGGCGAACATCGTCCCACCTGTTAAGTTTGTATGGAAAAAATTAAAATGTTTTTTCTAGTTTTCTAACGGTCGAACGGGATAAAAATTTTTTTAACTCTTTATCCGTCTCTGGTTCTAAGCTACCTCCCTACTAGTTTTCAGCCAAATCGGTTCAGCCGTTAGTAAAAAACTAGCACTACTTTCTTTTGTTAATTTAAATTTGGCTGATAGTTTAGTTTCAAGGAGGGATTATTGCGCTTACAAACCTCTATTGTTTAACCTTTGGGAAAAGGGTAAACGTCAGAATTTTTTTGTATAGAAGAGGAGGCAAACAAGCAAATGTGTCATCTGATGGAAAGTGATCACCTCCGCTCACGGAAATCGACAACACCAGGAGTATCACAAATCTAAATTAGGTTATAATTTATTACAGCATTGACCATTTCTTTTCATTTTTTTGTAGAAGGTCTTTTTAAAAGTTTTGACCTAATTTTTTTTCTAGTCAAAAATTTTGTAGTTTAGAAATTACAGATATACTAACACTCAGTATAAAGTTACCACATAAATTACGAAACATTTGAACGGTCAGATCTTCTTACCTATATATAATACTTGTATGAAAAGGGTAGTGAATGTGAAGAAAGCTAGACAGGTTTGTCAGGATCGTGAGGTCTGGCACTTGATACTCTCTGCCTACTTCGTAAGGAACTTGGCGTGAAGATATTAATCTATATAATACTTTCACACCTAGTCCCCCAGGTAGAGAGTAGTACCAAGTGCAAAGTGAACGAAGTTCGTATGATCAGCTATTACCATAATAAATGTTATAATCTTACCATTTATTGTATAACCTTGTCATAACATTTAAGTAAATATAACTGATAGTTTTAATACATTTCATTGAACGTAGTTTGTCCATGAATAATATATCTACTGTACCCATATGTGGTAATATACGTATATATAATATATTATACATACGCAGCACATATTACCGAAACAAATGAATTTACTTACGTCTGTATTTATAATTTTTTGTACTTAATGCATACAATAAGAATTTAACAGACTGTTATGCTTGTTTTCCAATAACGCAAAAGCAGATAAGAATTTTTAATTGTATCAGGAAAGCAGAAGACTATTGATACATCAAACTTTGTTGTGCCCGCTAACACCACCTATTGCAGATGCAACACATTCATATCCATATTCCGGAAGAGGTAGGCAGAGGTACAATCAGGGCACCCACTACTAGCCGAAGACATCAAATCCCACAATATGATATCAGAACCTAAACGATTTTTATACCAATCAAATGAACTTAAAAAGGAGAAACGCCATTATTTTAAGTAAATTTCACGCCCATATCTCCGAAGAGGGTGGCAGAGGTACAATCAGGGCATCCACTAGTAGCCAAAGACAATAAAGCCCGCAATGCGATAGGTGGGAAACCAATCGCCAACCGGGCAGTAAACCAATTAAAAATATTGTTAAAATATATTTTCTTGTTTCCCGGGCTGGAGATGGAATCCGGGACCCCAGGAAGTAAAGTCTCTCAGTCTGAATGTCTGATTTATATACCTATTAAATAAACTTTGAAAGGATAACCGTAATTATTTCAGTATTAAATTAGGTAAGAAAAAAAAAGTATCTTCATGCCCATATCCCCGAAGAGGTAGGCAGAGGCACAACCAGGGCACCCACGACTAGCCGAAGACACGAAGTCCCATAATGTGATAGGTGGCAAGCCTATCGCCAACCGGGCACATTTCCAATCCCGACCAACATTTTTTAATTATTAAATTAGGTTATTCTTTTAAAGCCCATTTTCCTACATTTACTTTTCTGTTTCTTATCGTCCTCAGTATTCTTGATAGTTATGTCATAGACGTCATCAGACATCTACAATTTGCGCATTTTTGTATTTAATAAAAACTCTAAGCCTTAGTTTCTTTTGCCAAAGCTAAATTTAAACACAGAATCCTTATAGTTCAGACAGAATTATTTTATAAAAGACGAAAGTTTTACAGACTTGAAACTTTATCGTGGCTTTAGCAGGTGTCAAGTATCAAAGGTTTATGAAATTTTAACTGACATACAATTTTAAACGAAATTTTCTAGTGAAGATTGTAGGTGCAGCCAAACTACCACCGTGGAAAATTTTTTTGACAGTTATCTATAAACTAAAAAATATTTCTAGTTATCTACTCGTATTTTTAAGTAATTAATTCTAGCCCTCATGATGCTGTCAAAGTGAAACCGGTATGTGATACGCAAAACAGTACTAGTTAGTTTGAAGTTTTAACAAGCGCCGACGATGGAAAATATCAAATGTATTTGTAATAAAAGTATAAATATACACATACTAGCTTTTTTCCTGTGTCTTCGTCAGTGTAAAATAGTTGCGATTTTCTTTTGACATTGGAAGGCAAACAAGTGACGGATTTTCTGATGATAAGAAATTCATGCCGCCTAAAGACACCGAAGATAGTAATGAAACGTTGCCAACCTGAGTTATGCCTCGAGCAAAAGTAAGTTTACCGGTTACCTTATCCTTCGAACCGGAACACATAAACGACAAGCACTGACGTCGTGGCGTCAGAAGCAGATAAGGCAGTTGCATTAATCCGGGCGAGTCACTGCGAAACTCTACCACCTCGTCATATTAGTGACGGTAAGCCTATGCTCGCCTTTTACAAGCTGCCTGGCAGAAGGCAGATGGTCTAGCAAAGGAGCCCGGATCAACACGGGGGAAACAAATATTTGTACCTATTTGATGCCTACGCATATTTAAAATCGAACCCGTGCCTTAATCTATATTATGAAAATAAATCGCTAAATGTGTTGGTAAGCGCATAACTTCCGAACGACTGGACCGAGTTGGCTAATTCTTTTTGTACTGTGTTAGTTATTGCCAGGACAAGGTTCTTATCAAGAGAAAAACTGGGAAAATTGTAGGGAAAATGGGAAAACAATATTCCCATACAAACTGAACGGGTGAAACGAAGTTCGCCGGAGCAGCTAGTGATGTATAAAGTTGGGTGTGTACGCTAACGTCTATGTCAATGTGTATTGAATTTTCGAATTATCACTGAATATATTATCGAATTTGCCAAAAGTATGCATAATTTGTCAAATCTTGGAGCTGATAATGAGGTCGTTGACATCACTTCTCGATAAAGTACGTAGTTTTCCTTACAAGTAGTTATTACGTGATGACTTTGATGTTGATAATAAGTACAGCTTTCTGACTAGTTTTGAAATCTGGCATTGACCGATAAGTGCAATATCCGTTATATAATTATTATAATACGTGAGGTATGAAAAGGCCAAGTAAAATATAATATGTTTGGTTTCAGAATTAAAAATGATTTGTAGCTATAGTACTACACCATTTGGATAAAATCGTATGTCCTATGAAAGATAGTCTTTTTTTACAAGTTTAGGGACCTTTTACCTCTTTCTCTATCTCACTGTTACATTTGTAGTCTAGTTTTTTTACAAGTTTAGGGACCTTTTACCTCTTTCTCTATTTCACTGTTACATTTGTAGTCTAGTGGCTAGTTGAAGTTGTAGTCTAAATAACCAAGAATGTATTAATTTTGTAATAAACACCAGGACATTTGCCCAGGATTGATTTATGCCAGGTTGGAGGTAGGTTTTGTCACCTATCTGAAAATAGGTTCGTCTCCTATCTGGAAATAGGTTTATCACTTATCTAGAGATAGGTTTGTTACCTACCGGGAGAGAGGTTTGTCACCTACTTGGAGATAGGTTTGTCACCTATCTGGAGATAGGTTTGTCACCTACCTGGAGATAGGTTTGTCACCTATCTGGAGATAGGTTTGTCACCCATCTGGGGATAGGGTAGTAGTCACCTATCTGGAGATAGGGTTGTCACCTATCATATTGTAGGGCTAAATTTTTGCATTGTTAAAATATCAATGTTAATATTCATTGTTGGCCCTTGGTAGAACTTCATTGTTCATTTATTTAAAACTAATATACTTTCAAGGTAACTAATTTAAAGGCAATGATTTGAAAAATATAAAACCCTGTATTAAAGAAACAACATGCGTGTATGCGTGCTAAAAGAATGCGTAGATAAATGGATAATCATAGTACTGATTATTATGTTACGTTCATTGCATTAATGCAATCTTTAATAAATACAATTATTAATCTTTGATAAGATTACATTGTAAGAGCATACCTTCGAGTATAAAAAGGATTTAAAAAGATATGTCAATAATAATTTCATTCAACTAAATCATTCTTCTAAACTAAAGTTTTGCCCCCTAATTAAAAATTGTTTATTTTAACGGGTGAAACTTTTTAGGATATCCACTGCTTTCGGGGTGTACTGTCGGGTTATTACGAATTCCTACTGGCTAAAACCATTCGGTGACCATCTTTAGTAGGTACGTATCGAGTGACTGCGGCATCTTCGAAGAACGCTACGCTCGCGCTGTCACCTTCACACCTGCCCGCAGGCTCATCCGCTGTATGTGCGCTGAAATGTGTGTGCTGAATTTCATGAAAATCGGTTCAGCCGTTTTTGAGAGAAGGAGTAACAAACAAACAAACTTTCGCATTTATAATATTAATAAAATTGCCATGCAAGCGTATGTATGAAGTTGATGGAGTTACCTGTTTTATAATTCACATATTTTTTTTAAATATCGCTGACAAACATTCCATCTCCAGTTTCAGAAATTGATAGAACTTAAAAATAAGAACTGTACCTAAACATGATTCGTTAAAACTTCAAGACGGAAGTAGAGTAAACTGTTGAGAAAACTTAGTCAGGCCACTTTACTGTTATTACCCTTGTCTTTAAGAAAGTATATTCACGCCCATATCCCCGAAGCGGTAGGCAGAGGCACAACCAAGGCACCCACGATTAGCCGAAGACACTAAGTCCATAATGTGATAGGCAGCAAGCCTATCGTCAACCGGGCACACATCCAATCCCGAGCAACATTTTTTATTAGAAAATTGGAAAAACCAGATTTTCTTTTTGTTACACGACCCGGGATTTAAGCCCGGGACATTATAAAGTCAAGTCCAACACCTAAACCGCTAAACCCCAGAGGCGACTCTTTAAAAAAGCATACTTATCTTAATATATATACATCTCGTGTCACAATGTACAAACATGAGGACAACCTCAATGGACTCCTAAACAACTTAACCGATTATGATAAAATTCGCACACCATGTGCAGTTCGATCCAACTTGAGAGATAGGATAGCTTATATCACAATTTAAGGAAAAAAAATACCATCCGAGCGAAGCCGGAACGGGCAGCTAGTTAAAAATAAAAAAGGTGTGTGTGCGATTTACGCACGATAGACTTCAGTAAATCGACAAAAGAATGAGATGAATATATATTTGTATCTCTTACATGCAAAATAATGAGATGAATATATATTTGTGTCTCTTACCTGTCGTTTTTCCGTTGCACCTGTTTTGAAATCACAACGATTCTAAAGAAGTTTCACTTTAAAAATTAGTGTTTTTGTTGCATTATACCTAAAATTAGCAGTCGCATTTAGTACCAGACGATTTATCTTACACGTGTCTCGTTTTTTTACGCATTGAACTCATATCTTATCGAAGAAACGTTAAAAACAAATGACGAATGCATCTTTTATCAGAAAAATAAAACGGTTTCCTTATGCAAAATAATGTAATAAAATTGTTTGTCAAGAATTGTTTTTACGAAGTGTTAATGTTTTTTTCGTTAATGCGTGGACCTTGAGAAACATAATAATAATTATTTATTATCTTGTTTGTGTTTCCAAAGTCGGAACTTATTTTAATTGCAGTTTTTTGATTAGTCGTGTAAAAGTTTTCCCCTTGTTGGTCCGGGTTCTTTAGTAGAGTAGACCATCCTGCCAGGCAGCTCGTAAAAGCGAGCATGGGCTTACTGTCACTAACACTGTGACATCTGACTGGGTGGTATTTTTGCAGCGATTCACCCGGATTGATACCACCGGCTTACCTATTCCTGCCGACATAACGTCATGACGTGTTATGGTTTGGAGCGTAAGGGTGCCGGTAAACTTACTTTTGCTCAGGACCTAACATCCCGGCCTCAGGTTGGCAACGCACCATAACCACCTTTGGTGTCTCTAGGCGGCATGAATTTCTTATCATCAGGAAATCCGTGTGCTTGTTTGCCTTCAAATATCATAAAAAAAGTTATTCAGAACTAACTGTTACCGGCGACTTCGTTCGCGTTGAAGTGACTTTTTGTGGTAAGTGATAAAAACGAAAGATTTGACAGCAGTAAACGGTATTCTAAAAGTTGATCCGGGCTATAAGCTACTGCTACATGAAATTTGGTTAAAATAGATTAAGTAGTTTCTGTGTGGAAAATTAACAGACAAACGTACAAACATTTTAATCGGTCTCGTTTTAGGTTATGTCCTGAATACAATACAAAGTCATTAGTGTTATTAAAAATATTGCATACCAGCTTAAGCCCGCGACTCCGTCCGCGCAGGTGTCGGTCTTCGGAGATAAAACTGAATATTAAGATTTTTATTTCTACGTATTTTTCCAGGATAAAAAGTATTCCATTTTATGCCCAGGATAATAAGGTATAATTATACCAAGTTTCATCGAAATCGAACTGTCAGTTTACAAGTGATGCCTGAACACACAGACAGACAATTTTTTTATCACATATTTGGGTTTGGTACCTATCGATCCAGTAACACCCCGTGCTCTTTATTTTTTCAATATTTTCAATGTACAGAATTGACCCTACTACAGATTTATTATATGTATAGATACAGATTTAGTTTTATTACTGTTTTGTTATGTTATGCACAATTTTTTTTGTGTAAATTATTTTATAAATAAAGAAATTATTACATAGACTGTCTGATAATTTATATTGTAATTACTTATAAAAACTACATAATTATAGGAATTATTAGGCGTGCATAAATTAAAGGACATGTTACCTCTATCTTAGAAGTTATCAAATCAAAGTTAGTATTAATGCACAATTTGCAAACAGCGAACAGTCTGAAAAATTTGTAGCTGGAATAAGTACAGCGTTTTAAATAGATAGTCGCGATTTCAAAAAGGCTGAATCTTTAAAATAAATCTTTATATATAATTTCTTTATACCAACACTAGAACTTAATTTTAATAATAATATCTTTATTGTACACAAAAAAAATCTATAACACTAAACACAAACATAAAGATAATACAGTACAATGGGCGAGCTTATCTGGAGATAAGCAACAGAGATTTCTACCAGCTGGAAAAACAGTAACAAAATTAACAGTAACAAAAGGAAAAACAGTAACAAAATTAATTTCCCTTTGTAAAGTAAAAAAATCGGTTAATCTCCCCACTTTCACCCCCACACACACCCCACAACTTTAAACGGCCTAACCAATTCTCATCCAACATGTCTAAAAACACTCGCACACAAGTTACCAATAATACAGAAAAAAATTAAATTGAAACCGCTGCATCCGTTCGGGAATTATGATGCCTCAGGCAGACAGATACACAGATAGACACGACAAACTTATAACACCCCTCTTTTTGCGTCGGGGGTTAATAAAAAACTAGCATCTTTTTTTTAATTTTCAGTACAAGATAACCGTACCGTTTTCAAGATTGTCGAATTTTCAATCGCAACTAACGAATATCCCTATTTAGGAACACAATTATGCGTACATACGACACGTAATTCGTACGATAATGTTAGGGCAGACCTTGACCCTTCTCGCGCGTGATGCTGGAGTGGAGATGAATTATCTTTTATGAGTTGTAGACTTTTTGTTAAAGATCCGTGCTCAAACTTACTAATTTCATTTGTGGTTATATCCAACACGTCGCTTGCTCCAAGGAATAACTGGTAGCAGTCGGTTATGTCCTTTTTAATGTTGTCATTTTTGGATTACCCAAGTCTCAATTTATGTCTCAAATTTATTTCAGACGAGCTGTCCCGGCGAACTTCGTTCCACCCGTTCAGTTTGTATGGGAAAATTAAAATGTTGTTTTCATTAGTTTCCTCGCAAGTTTTTTCCTTTTTCTTATCTTTTAAACCTTCCCTGGACTTGAACAAATAATTCAAAACCAAAATTAGCGAAATCGGTTCAGCCATTCTCGAGTTTTAGCGAGACTAACGAACAGCAATTGATTTTTATATATATAGATATAAGATTTTAGTTTGAAGTTTAAGTATAGAAAAGTATACAGCTTTTTCAGGGGAAACTAAAAGACAGAAATGGTTTCCACTATTACCCTAAAATCGTTCTTGCAAAATTAAACCAACTAAATTAATAACTGTAAAATTTTATACTGTTTTTTCTAAACAGATATAATTTACTAATTTAACATATCCATCTACTTATTACGAATTTAATACAGTTTTTTGCGGTAAAGTTACAGTATGCGAGTGTTATAAGATAAAGTGTGTGACTATCAAAAGTGTTATGTACAAACTATCACTTTTTAAATTGTTTTAAATGTAGATTCAGAGACATAATTAACCAATACAGCAGAAATTTCATATCTATAGTTTCCGAGGACAAGACGTACTTTACGTCTTTTTTCTCGGAAACTGTAACTGTGTTATACATTTTGTATTTTATTTACCGGTACATAAGTATTATATACTTGTAACTAACATAACAATAGGGGACAAGAAATGGGCTTTTGTTCGACATCGAAACTAAGCATTACAGAAAAAAATACAGGATTGGATACAAGTTTCCTTTCATTTGTTTCTTATGAACATTTTAGATAATATAGTTGTAACCGCCTTTCTCCCTGTACCGTTAATACACTTAGCACTATTCGCGTAAGGTTCGATTTCATAGGAGGCATTGGGAGTGTATGTATGATATTGATTGTTTATTTATACTTATAATCTATATACTAATACGTGATGCCAAAACTTTGGACCCCTTTTTAGCATAAAATTTGGCACACTTACCGTCTTATTAATAAACGTAGATTAAGGTAGTAGATAAATTTTGTTGACGTTATAGTATGTACCACATTGTAATAAAGACTATAATACCAGGTTGAACCTTGGCGTACTTAGCGCCGTGTTTATTAATAAGACAGTTATAGTTTATTACTATACTACTTTTACACTAACTATTTAGGAAACAAAGCACCTAGTTGGTCTTGAAAAATAAAGATGGCGTTCTTATCAACTTATGGTCGAATTTCGAATTACATTAGTTACTTTAAATTTGAAAAAATATTCGCATTTTTGCTTAAGGATTTGGAATGTTTGGCCGTCCATTTAGTCTGGGGGTAGTATGAAAAATGACAAAGGTTATTTAAACATGTGTATAAAATGGAATCCAACCAAGTGTGATGATGAAATGATGAACACTATACATTTCAAGATATCGCATGTTATATTTGTTTTAATATTTTTATAAGCCGGCCTTTGAAGCATCGCAATTTATAATGTAATTTCCATTAAAGATAACCGAAAGTTTAATCTTTAAATGATTAGTCATTGTTTTTTTGCATCAAGATATTTGAGTACTATTTGATTAAATACACAAAGATTTGAGGCCATATATTAAAACGACTTAAAGTTTAATCGCCGCTGTGGTCTAGCGGTCCGACATCGGAGTTGATTTCTTGTGGTTCTGGGTGCGATCCCAGGGTCGGGCAATAAAAAAATGTGTATTTTTAATTTTAAACTAAAATGACGTTGGCAGGAATTGGAGATGTGAGTGGTTATCGATAGGCTTGACACCTATGACATCATGGGTCTTAGGGTCTTCTGCTAGTCGTAGGTTGCACAAGCACGACTGCTTGTGTCTTTGCCTTCCTCTTTAGGGATATGGGCGTGAAGATACTTAATGAATTAGGTAATAGAGTGCTACATAGTAGTTCGCAATGATAAATATCAACGCACTATCTATTTCTGTAATCACAGCACCAGGGCATGCCATTTTCTTGTTCTACATTGGAGTTTAGGAAAGCTAGTAGAATTTCACTCGTGTCTTAAGATCCAGACCATGCACTAATAACATCTATGGTGTTTATAGGCCACGGTTGACTATTACCACCAGGGGAGCCGCTTGTTTGCCATTCTACTAATCCTACTAATAGCATGTGAAAGTTTGTTTGTTACTCCATCACGCAAAAACTGATTAACCGATTTTCATGAAATTTTGCACACACATAGAGGGTAACTTGGATTAACACATAGGATAGTTTGTATCCCGAAAACATGTTTCTATGGGACCATTAACCACTTGACAACGCCGCGGGCAACAGCTATTCTTATTATAAAAAACTTAAAGAAATGCTGTGTTATTGTTCAACATCAGTCTCAATTGGGTAATTTTCTATTTTTCAAGTTCTACTTTTCGAGGTCGCGTTTGTAAGCGCTAGACGCAACGGGTGGGGGTGTATGGG
>NJDD01001675.1:116681-141068 GCA_002245505.1 Calephelis nemesis | reverse complement strand
GGTGAATAGGGGGTAGGACGGCCGGAACGTGAGAACCTCGCTAAAAAGAAGTTGTATGCTTTCAAGGATTTTCGGACTATTTTGTAAGGTCAAAAAATTTCATTTAACAGATGGGATATGGACTGATTTTTTAGGCACCACAAAGTAAGAGTTTTGTAAAAAAAAACTCTTTTGACATATGTAACAGTTTCCATATAATAAACTAGCGGTCCGGCCCCAGCTTCGCTCGGTTATGAAATATACATATAAACCTTCTTCTCCAATCACTTAATCTATTAAAAAAAACCGCATCAAATTTAAAGATTTAAGGATACAAAGGGGCATAGGGACAGAGGAAGCGACTTTGTTTTATACTATGTAGTATTATGAATATGTTATATTGTTTGTCTATAGTTATTTAGTTTTTAGCAAGTTTGTAAACTTTTTTCTAGACTCAACTGGAGAGTGAAGATCGAATTGAGGAAAGAGTGCCGGATTTTAAAAAATTGTTCAAGGGAGTTGGGTGCTTTTAAAGATATTCATGCCAGTTGTTTCTAGGCTAAATAGGGTGATCCTTTCATTCTGTTTAATAAAATTTACTGTTTCAGAAAAAAAGGTTTTTGTGACATTGCTTTTTTTAAATTTGCATTTTCATAGATATTAAAAAGTAGCTCTACAGTTTTTTTTGTATCTAAGTCTATCCGATGGGCTATAGATACATAGATCTGGTTTTGGTTTGTCCCAGCACCTTTTAATGAACTAAGGCCAATTACGAGCATCGATTCCCTACCACTGCGACCGAGACCTCCGAAGCTAAGTAACATGCTGGTAAATACCTAAGTATTGGTAGCAGCACATTACTTGTGCCTGCCGTCATGAAGTCAGTGTTCGCTACTATGGTATTCCGATTTTAGTGTATGGCTAGTAGGTATCTCAGACTTGGTAGCAGCACGTTACATTTCCTACTGTCGTGACATCAGTGTTTGCTATTATGGTATTCCGATTTTAGTGTAAGGTTAGCCGGTTAACTTAAACAAAAAGCTTTAGATCATGTTTGTATGAAACGCACCAATACCACATTTGGTGTCTATAGATGATGTACTTCTTACGAACGAGAAACTGTTGATTGATTCCGTTAAAACATAATTTGTTAGTTTCATGTGTTACCTTTCCGCTAGACGCTAAGGGTGGGGTTAGATACAGGAGGTGGGAGAAGGAGGAATGCTAGCCCGTGAGAACCAAGCTCAAGGAAGTGTGTGGGTGTTCAAGGTTTTTCAAAATATTTCCCAATTTTTCCTCATTCATTAAAGTGGTTCATCAAATTCATTGACACTAATTTAACATTTTTTTATGATATTGCAAAGGCAAACAAGTAGTCGGATTTCCTGATGGTAAGAAATTCTCGCCTCCTAGAGATAAAGGTGGTAATGGTGCGTTGCCCACCTGAGGCCGAAGTGTTAGAGTTTTACCTCGAGCAAAAGGAAGTTTAACGGCTACCTACCGCTACCGGCTGCCGTTAATTTAGACATTTATATCTACACAAAAAAAAATTTTTCTCCATTTCGCTTGTTCATCGCATCACGTCTGCATGTATGAACCAATTTTGCTAATATTTTTTTATGTATTAGATTTTGTCAGTAGCAGGTTCTAAAGGAAAGATAATTCGAGAAAATTGTCGAGAAAATGAAAAAACAATGCTTTAATCCATAGAAACTGATAGTAGCTCTTAATGGCAAGCGATACGAAGTTTGTCGGGTAAGCTTATCTCTAATATAATTTCGATTGGTCTAATTTATATATTGTATAATTCGTAAATGGTATAATTTATAATTAGAACTGGATAAAGTCTGTTGACATAGCTAGTATATCATAAATGTACTACTATACCTGAAAGTTATATATCGCATACATTTCCTTTTCACCTAAAGCTTTAGGAGTTTAAGAAATAGTAAAGTAAAGAAAATGTCTAAGTTGTAAAAATTAGAAATCATTAAAATAGTTTTAGATTATTTTCTAATTGGGCCTTATTTTACTTTTTATTTCACCTTTCGTTTAAAACAAATTAAAAAGTAAGATTATATTTAATTTATTAATTAATCAAACCTCTTTGCGAAAATCAATTAATTTAAATTACCTTTTGCAAAAATGACACCCATAATTTACATATTATTATATATTAAAATTAATTTAAAGTTTATTTTTAATTAATGTAATAGAGATAACCGAATTAATCCTTTATTTTCATATTTTATTGACGTTTAAAACTAGACTTTATTATAAAATTTTGATTTACATATCGGGCTTTCTTTGAATCATTAGACATTTGTACTTAAAATTAACATATGTGAATTTTTTGCTTATTATTTCAAAAACCTGTTGATATAACATTTACATTGGCGAAGACACGTAGCTGCTTTATTTGAAGTGCTTTATTTGTAGTTTTAATATTATAGTTAGGACTTCTTAAGCCGTAAACATATATGACTTATTATAATATTATAGTTGAGCCTTACGTTTTCTTGCCCGAATAGGTTTGGAAATGGCGACTGTTCAAATATTATAATCCTTATAAATTATAATTCTGGTTGCCAGGGAACTTCTTCTCCTGAGCTAGATTTGCAAACCGTGAAGGTTTTTTATAATTTCCTACTAAATTCTGTAATAAAATTTTGTCCTGGGTTTTCAAATAAAAAATATTTATGAATTCTCTGAAGATCGGCATCGTTTCCGCTATTTACTCTTGTTGCAGATGTCAATAAGCATTGGTTATTAATATAATAGTTTACGCATTCGTATGCCTGTTTCTACTTTAGAAAAATGCATACAATATAATAGTTTGGTATATATAAGTTATTTAAGAGCTTTTGTCGCTTAGTAACGTTTGATTTCAAATTACACTACCAATACTAATATTGTAAATGCGAAAGCATTCGGTCAGTCTGTTGCTTTCTCACGACTAAACCGCTAAACCAATTTTGATACAATTTGATATGCACGTAACTTAAGATCAGAGTTCAAATATAAACATATTTTTTTTAAAAAATCTACCCAAAAAGAACCTTATAATAGGGGGTCAAAGTTTGTACAAAAATCGTAAACATTCTGCGATGACGAATTTGCAAACAGCTATTGAATGAAATAAAGTCACTTTTAGATCTCTATGTATGCTTAAATATTTAAAACTACGCAACAGATTTTAATGCTGGTTTTTTTGGTAAATATAGTTAATTGGGACTAGGGTTTATATATGTATAAAATTTAAGCTTCTCCATCCATGCAAAGCTGGGACGGGCTGCTAGTACGCTTTAAAACACTAAAATGCGTTTGGAATATCCAATGTGGAACGCATAGGCGCCTGGTCGTATCGACCGCGCCGGTATATATGTCGCAAGGCAACCGCCTCCCACACCCACCTCCGAATTCCCACCTAAAATGTATTTCAACCAGCTGACACAGCGCACTACATGGCCCGTCACGATTCCGCCGACTGCCGCCGAAACATTGGATAATTACCATGCAATAACACTCCCGGGATACAGCTTTCATTTTCAATGTATACGGATTCACTGTTAAGGATTTTAGTAACTTTATGGTAAGATACAACCATACCCTTGAGACACCATACATGTTTTTAAATGATAATAAAACATACTTTTATTTAAAAAAAAATGTGTGCGTGTACTAGCGTACACTCGTGAGAAGTGAAGAAGTAAAACTTCTTTATGACGTTATTTTTAAAAAAAATAATGTACTATTTGCAACTTTACAGAAATTGGTTAAATAAATTTTATTGTCAATCCCTATTTCGCTGGATAAGAATAAAGATGGCGCGTAACGGAAAAATGTGACGCGTAACGAAAAAATGTTACACAAATTTTTTTTCCAACCCCGATAAAGAAGTTTCACTTCAAAAAAAAGTTATTAAGTTATAATAAAATTAAAATTTTAAAAACGTACACTTTGCATAAAGTACATAAGTACTTTGTTTATGTTTCTACTTCCCTCTGTAGTAGTTAAAAGGACTGTATGACGGCCGTTAGGCTCACTTCGGTTTATATCAGTTCTCGTAGCTGATTCATAGTTAAGATGCAAGTCTACCGCATAAAATATTAAGCAGTCATAGTTGACCAAGCTGAAGTGTCCGGTTAACTACTACCGGTACGACCGCTGATCTCTATCCTTTTAGTAAAAAAAGAGGAGGCTATGTGTTTGACTCCTATTTTTGTTATGTATTTTAATCGGTTTGTCCGCCATCTCTGAACCGATTGGAAAAAATCTTTTTTATTTGAAAGAGCACACTTTCGTAGTGGTTGTTATGGGAAATCGAGGAAAGTATTCATTTTTTGGTTACTTATATGGTTTTTTTTGCAGTTTTCCGCGCTAAATTAATACATAACTATTGCGTATATATTCAATGTTTTATTATATCATAGGGAATGCTTCGTGGAATTGTTTTTAGTTTTATCCCCGCCGTTTTCACCTTCAGACATCAACGAATACGGATTCTTTATCCAATTGTCGAAAATAACTTTATTATAATACGTTGTTATACTTTTTTTTAGGTATAAAGTGTTTATTGAACGAGTTTCTTTTTAGGAAAATCGTAGATTGCTAAAGAAAATTTTAATCACGCTGTTTTGTTGGATTATATAGTTTTATACTAAGTTTAGTTCGTGGAGCAAGTAGTTAAATAAACATATTATTAATATTAAATATTTAATAATAAAACCTGTGTCGTATGATCACAACTTATCTAATAGACCAATCTTGCTAATACTTTTCTTTTTTGTGTTGTATCAGGAGAAGGTTCATATGAAGAGAAAAACTGGGAAAATTGCATTGAAAATAGAAAAAAACAATACTTTCATTTTTCACATATAAACTGTTAGAAATCACAAGCGATACGAAGTTCGCTGGGTCGGCTAGTATGTTATACAAAAAGGATGTTTTGTAATTTACTAACAAACTTTCAGAGTTTCCTATCCATCACATTGCAGTATTTAATGTCTTCGGCTAGTCGTACATACCCTGGTTTTTCTTCTACCTATCTCTTTGGGAATACAGATATGATTTTTTGATATTAAAATAGTGTTAACAAACCTTGTTTTACAATATTAATTATTGCCCTAGAGAAAAGACTTCTGATCTGATGATCTATTGATAATTATATTCATACTATTATATGATATTATATCACTAAAATATAATATTAAATTACTATTATAATACACCACCATTGTGGTTTATGAAAAATACCGTTTCAGAGGAGTGTAATCACAACCAACGTGACATTAACAAGACACATTCCAGACAAATCTTTTTACTTTAATAAAACTGAAATATTCATACTAGAAATGATTGCGTATAAAAGATTTCTGATATTACATTTTTACGACTTTATGTAACCATACCCGAGCGTTTCCCAAATTATTATGAAAATTACCTAACTGAAAAAGTAATAAAATATGAATCCTTGGAAACATGAAATTGTATAGTTTTAAAATTATGTAAAAATTCTTGAGCCGTTATTATCTGGCATTACTTGATATTTAATGCCCTCTGCTCATTTTGTCGTAAATAAAAGATAAAAGTAATTTTAATTGTATTCCCTTAGTACAGTCATTTAGTTCTATATTCAACTGGTAGAGTTTCGCAGTAACTCGTCCGAATTGGTACCACCGCCTTATCTATTCCTGCCGCCGTAACGTTAGAGCTTTCCATTGATGTGTTCCAGTTTGGAGGATAAGGTAGCAGGTAAACTTTTGCTCCAGGCCCAACATCCCAGGGTCAAGTTGGCAACACACCAATACCAGTTTTGGTGTCTCTCGGCATCGAGAGTTTCTTACCATCAGGAAATCTGTGTGCTTGTTTGCCTTCCGGTATCATAAAAAAAAATAAACTCTTTTAAAGATTCATCCAAACGAGTACCACAGTTTTACCTTATCCTGTTGTTTATTCCGCTTAGGAGAGGATAGTATTTGTAACTTTCTTACGTTTATGTATTTGTATCTGAGCCACAGGTTGACAAAACACCAATGATATTTTTTATGCCCAACAAATATTGTTACGCATTTTGCCAGAAAATCCATCCTTCTATTTTTATATTAAACAAAAAGTACTACAATCAAAATTATGTTAACACATATAGCCCAAAAAAAGGCTTTTATTTTTATTGCTTCCTTATTAAAACTGATAATATCTTTACTATATCTCCCTGTCCCATCATTGCTAAATGCATTATAATACATCAAGTGTAACCGCCCCAAACAGTTTCCATGTAGTAGTGCAGTGCCTCCCTCGGGTGGTGTACATATGTGTTTATTGATTACGGCGTTAAAAGGGTTTAGTTTGCAGGGGGGCTTTTAAGGCACCCATAATTTAAATTATACATTCAACATGTTGAATAATGGTTTTTGTTTCCAAGGTAATATGCAATTTTTTTTGCAAACACGGATTTCCTGATTATGAGAAATGCAGCTATAAACACCAAAGATGGTAATGGTGCTTTGCCGACCGAAGATAGATAGGTTAGGCCTCGAGGAAAAATAAGTTTACTATCTTCCTTATCTTCCCAACCGAAATATGTTAATAGCAAGCGCTGACGTTATAGCGGCAGAAATAGATAAAGCGGTAGAGGTACTACCGAGTAGGCGAGTCGCTGCGAAACTCTACCACCTAGTCAGATGTCACGGTGTTAGTGAAGGTAAGCCTATGTTCGCCTTTGATGAGCTCCCTGGCTGGTAGGTAGATGGTTTATTCTGCAAGGAAGCCCGGACTAAGATGGGGAAAAGTATTACATGATTTATTTCTATTTGTACTTTTACATTAATTTATTTTCTAAATACTCAAAATGTTACTAGGATGTTGCCTGTACTATTTTAACAAAAAAGTTGCTTTTCTTAAAATTTACAAGATATATTTTACAAGTCTGAATCAACAATACAATATAGATTTAATACTTGGTCTTTAATACGTACTAATTATGTTGTTCAAAAATATAAACTAAATTACTCCAAGGTTTAATTTGACATTGATGTGTATAATAACAGTAATGCAGTACAATATTCACTTACACGTGAGATTGCTTAAGGCTATGGGTATTAATATAACACTAGGTAATGACATTAGGTAATAATAAAAAACATGACTTTGGAAACAGTAAAATGGAAATTATAAAATATGTCTCAGCAACAGTAGAATGTACTCTCTTCTCGCGCCTGTATTTTAATATTGGTCTTTAGGTCAAAGTTTATAAAAACCAACCATCTTATTAATAAACAGAGACTAAAGTAAGAATAAAATTGATGTTATAGTCGTCATTTTAGAGTAAAGACCAGGTTGAACCTCGGAGTACTTTAGTCCATGATTTTTTTAATTACAAACATGTTGTCAATCTCGCAGTTTATAACTTCTAAAAAGATGGTAAGTTATATTGTACTCTACAACCCCAACAAGTCTTTTTAGTTTCTTTATACGCCTTGAGGGTTGTGTTGTTTTTAAAAAGCGTCTATCTTTATCTAAAATACAATATAATCGGTATTTAATACTAACTGAGTACTATCAAATTGAAAAGTAGTAATATTATTTGTTGTATAAAAAAATCTTTATCGACTTTTGTATCTGACAGTACATTGCACATTCTATCTTTAAAATCAGTAAAACGGAAAATATAATAGAAATATAAAGCAAAAAGGTTATACTTTCCAAGGCTAAACTGACAATAAATATTACGGTCCTGTCTCATATCCACGGCCATCAATTTTAAATGACACCCCTGCTTTATAATTGAAGGCACGTACTGGCTGAAGTTCGTAATGGTTCACCTAGTTTTCAGGGCCCCCTCTCCGTGCAAGATTGATTTTCTCATGCGCATTTCGCTTGCACTTTCGTTGGGGGTGTCTTGCTGTCTCTTTCTATCGGCACCCGCACCGACCTTGAACTGGGCGAACCCACACAGATGTCTGCGCTAGGGTTGTCACTCAAATTAATTACTATATAATTTATTTATTTGAAATAACTATAATTGAATAAAAATAGTTAAGTACGGGATTGTAGTCGAAAACTTAAAGTTTAGATTTCGAATACTTAGTTTTAATGTACAACAGATAATTTTAAATAATTATTTATTTCGATGATCCTGACGCTACAAACTAACTAATACTATCTAGCACCTTCTATTTTTTTTCGGTTTTTCCAGATAGCCCTGAAATCAATCAATAATCATATCTTAAAATTCCCTGGTCATGTACCCACGAACAAACAAACACAATCATTTATAGTATTAGTATACATTAGATTTGTGACACCTTTTTTACTTAAGGTCACCAAATTAGATTTTACTTAAACTGAGCTTCCTACTATAAAGTACACACAGATTGCTTTTTTGAACATATTTTTTCTAGACATTGCTATTTTTACAAATCTTACTTTTTTATAATAATAGTAATATCTTTACTTGTACACAAAATGTTCTCACTAAACATAAGCATAAATTCTATTTTAGATACAACAATAAATAATACTTGCACTTTTCACATATTTTTTTAATTTTTGCTACAGCGAAACGCTTTAAGCAGTTAGAATCAGACCTAATGCTTCAGCTGGTTGGCTGAAAAAATAATGAGAAAAGATATTGTGGGAAGAACAAGTTTCATTTATAAATTACTTTATATTAATTAGTGTTTTCGCACAGGTATGAAATATTAATATAAACCTTTATCTATTAAAAAAACCGCATTTAAATCCGTTTTGTAGCCGCTTGTATCCGTTAGCTAACAACCCTAAAACTAGATGTGTACAGACATATATTGTATATGTGTGTGGGTGAGGGTGGACTGGAAATGGGGTTAGTCGAGCTCTCCCTCACGCAGTCGCTCTGACTGCATCCTGTTCGGTGTTCAGGCCCACCTAATATCATCTATGTATTTTAGGAAAATTCCCTAATTTTACCTCTATTTTGAAATTTCCAGCAAACATTAGTATTTATAAATCTTGTATTCGATACTTTATAATAATAAATAATAGCAATTAATATTAAAAAACAAATAACATACATGACAACTAACAAGTATGATAAAATTTATTACTAAATTAAAAAAAATATTATTTTCAAAATCTGTTGAGTTTTTTTATTTCATTTTAGTTACGAAACCTATCCTAATCTTGTTTTATCGTATTTTATCAATCGACGAAAAAAGGAAGAGGTTCACAATTCGACCCGTATAATGTTTTTTTTTTGTATGTTCGCGATTATTCCGTGTTCATGGACGGATTTTCAAAATTGTTTTTTTAAAATCCGGTCCCATTATAATTTGGTCCAGGTCTACATTAGCAATCATGAGAAAACCACATAATTTAAAGTCGGTTTTTTGCAGTTTTACTGCGTTTAATTTATTCAAATCTTCCTTTCTTATTTTGTAGGATAGAACATTTGCCATTTAATTTAGTTTTAGTTAAGTAACTTTGTACTACGAGTATTAGTAGGATCTTTAATATTAAAAAAAACACAACCACAACCAAAAATAAAACCACCACTATCCAAACTAATTTTATAAACGTGAAAGTCAATTTGTATGTTACGTCTTTGTTGTTAAATCGATGAAATAATTTAGATTAAACTTAAAATGGATATAGTGGAAAAGTTCGGAAAAATTTAAACATAAGCTTCTTTGATTCCCACCTGTTTATTGGTCATAGTGGATAAGCAAAGACATATCACTAAAAATAATAAGTACAATAGTTATTTCCGATTAGTATCTTTACAGTTAGGGTTTGTAACATTTAAGTGTAAGTCTTACCCTGCTATCCTAAGTCTAATCACCTGCACTTCCTGCAGCTGCTTTTTATGAGGAGTCGTTGGTGCTTATTCAAATACTATGTCCTTACCTTTACAACTTGTAACCTTTAAAAGTGGCTAATTCAAAACTAGGTTCCAAAATACTATCGTATCATCTATGTCTGGAGTTCTCCGGAACTAACACAAAATCTTTTTAAATCTTTTCTTTTTTTAGAACTAGGTTGTCTTTTATTTGACAGTTTATTTTTAAATATGCTAAGGCACAACTTGTTTAAAATTTAAAAAAATATGAAAAGATAATGTTCTACTTCACTACATAGTATAAAACAAAGTCGCGTTCTCTGCCCCTATGGCTTAGTATGCTTAAATCTATCAAATTACACAAGGTTTATACGTATATTTATTACCGGTGTGAAGCCGGGACGGGCCGCTAGCACATTATAAATGTGAAAGTTTGTAGCTTTTGCATGCGGCGTCCCACAGCAATATTTTTTCGTTATAAAAACTATCCTATCCAAGTTACCCCTATGTATGTGCCATTTTTCATGAAAATCGGTTAAGTAGTTTTTGCGTGAAGGAGTAACAAAAAACATGCAAACTTTCGCATTTACAATATAATTTGAACAACATAAAATTGCCTAAAAATTTGTCATTAACGTTTTTATCTTAATAATACTGTACTTGTATCCTTTTATATCGTCGTCCTAATTTTAGTTATGGTAGCTTTTAAGCCTTTAGCATAGGCATCTAGATTCCACTACCTTTCCCCCCACTTCGGTTTTCGACACATACTACCAGTGGATTAACTATACCAAACAGTAAATCCACTGATACATATGCCTTATTTTATGACTAGCTACCTTGCTCAAGTTGGCCTCTTTTACCCGGCGCCTATAGTTGACATTTGTTACCCACGTAGCCGCGGTACGTGCCGGTTTACGTAAAACATGAATGTATCGCTTCGGACAGGTTTCGTGCAGTTTATCCACTAGCTGCACAAGCTGTCAAGCTCCTTGTACGTCCGAGCGCAAACGAGATTTGCGCTTCAAAGAACCACATAAAGTTCCTTGGGAAAACGTTCGTGTAAGTTAGAAAATTTTATATTTAGCTTAATCTTAATTTTGTTAAGATAATTAAAAATCACAGATTAAGTATAGAAAAATCACAGATATATTTCAATAACATCACATTTTTCGAACGTTGATCTACTGGGTATTGTAATATACAGAACGTACGACAATACAAAATATTTTTGTACTACACTACCCACGAACGTTCAAGTGGTTATGCACTGTATAATGGCTATGAAGGCTGCCACGTAAAAGTAAACAATCGTTATTAATAATGCAAACCGAAAATTTTATTTATTTTGTTGAGTGGCATTGACACTGACCAGTCGCAAGGTTGGGGTTTGATTCCTGACGGGAGTAGGCATTTGTGTGATGAACACTTAGATGTCGATTTCCGGGTCTAGGTGTTTATTAAATTTATTCTGATATCTGTTTAAGTATTTCTTTGTATTAGAATCGTTGACTAACACCCATAACACAGCATATAATATGCTCATTTTGTGGTTAGATACAGGCTGTCTAACTTGTCTAGGGATATTTATATTGTGTCATTTGATACGCTCCTTTATAGAAACTTTTTTGTTTATTGTAATTTACTCAAAATCCGCTAGATGAGAAATCTAGGTAGAGTTGAACGTAAGTTGATGCTTATTTAAAAACTCTTACCTAAAAAAAGCTTATTCATACGTTTAAATAACTATGCGAATGTGGACGGATGCAGGTACCCGGGGAGACTAAGGCTGACATTTCACGATCAGATCAATCGGATATTATCCGAGGGTGGTGTCAAGAGTCTCCGAAACCGGCGTGTTTGTATGAAAAGGGTAATGTATGTGAAGGAAGCTAGACAGGTTTGTCAGGATCGTGAGGTATGGCACTCGATGCTATCTGCTTACCGCGTAAGGGACTTGGCGTGAAGATATGTATGTGTGTGTATGTAAAGAACTATTGAAAAACCGATATTGTCAGAGAATTTATATTCAATAAACTACCTGAGTTCAGTTTCTTTAGAGAGGTAGAGGCATCAATTATGTAAGAAGGATAGTCTTCACTATGTCATGGGTTAAAGCAGAAAAATAGAGACGGCGATCAAATTCTGGAGATCCTGTGCACATCCTGTAAAACATCAAGAAACACGCAATTTTATAACAAAATTTGGTCGCCTCTGTGGTCTAGCGGTCCAAGTGTTGGACTTGACTTATAAGGTCTCGGGTTCGAATCCCGGGTCGGACGACAAAAAGAATATGTGGTATTTCCATTTTGTAATAAAAATATGTTGGTCGGGATTGGATATGTCCCCGGTTGGCGATAGGCTTGCCACCTATCACATTGTGGGACTTAGTATCTTCTGTTAGTCGTGGGTGCTTTGGTTGTGCCTTTGTCTACCCTTTGGGGATATGGGCGTGAAGATACTTACCTTACTTACTTCACTTACGTCTTGTAGTCAATGTTATAAAAAAATGGTTTTTTTTATAAACTTACGTTATACATTTTGTTTATTAATTCCCTACATTTTGATGTTAATTTTGTATGAATAGTTAGTAGTCGTGAAGAACAATATACATGTGACTTGTACCGACAGTTAATGGAAAATAACTTTGTTATAAACGTGTGTAAACAGTGCATAGCCTTGTTTGCTCTCTTCTAAATCAGACACTATATGTTCGTATGCTCTGCGTCTATATTTGTGATAAGGAAACAAGCACACTGATCTTATAAATTCATTGCTTAGAGACCATACAAATAGTATGTGTGTTGACTGTGGTTATTTATTTAAACTTTATTGTACTCAAATAAATAAATATCCCTGGACAAATCACACAAATTGAATCTTACCCCAAAGTAAGCAAATTATATGCTTGTGTTATGGGTGTTAGCCAACGATACTAATATATATAAATACTTAATAGATACCAGAATATATTTAATAAACACCCAGACCCGGAAATGCAGACATCTAAATGTTCATCACACAAATGCCTGCCCCCGTCGGGAATCGAACCCAAGCCTCGCGGTTGATGTAGTTAGGCGTGTACGCTAGCCACTCAGTTAATGGGGCGGTCAAAATGTGAGTACAAAAGGCGAACGTAATGCTAACTGCATTCTCTTCCAGTCAACCTTTAGGCTAACAGAGATCAAATATGTCGGTACCAAATAAACAAAAATCGAGGTTAAAACAAATAAAATTTGAATTTGAATGTACAAAATAAAATAATTCAGTAATATATCAGGCCTATTTTAAATTATATTACCCGTGTTGGTCCAAGCTCCTTTGCAGAATAGACCATGTGCCTTCCTGTCAGGCTAAGAAGTAGGAACAGGTAAGGCGGTGTCCAAGTTACTTTTGCTTGAAGCCTAAAATCCCGGCCTCAGGTTGGCACCGCACCATTTTTACCTTTTGTGTCTCTAGGCGGCTTGAATTTCTTACGCTCAGGAAATCCGTCTGTTCACCTTCCAATTTCATAAAAAAAACATACTCTTGTATTTATAATAACTCTCTGCATACCATGTAAGGGACTTTGCGTGAAAATATGTATGTATTTATAATTTATTCACCGGCGTGTTATAAAACAAAATGTTTAATAAAAATTGATTTGTAAAGATTCAACGGCGATATATTAAAAACGAAAATAGACATTTCTATATATTTGCATTAACTTTAGGAGTAGTGGTAATAAATAATACCGTATCATATGTAATATAAAACCGAAGTTGATTTAATGATAGATAATGTAATAAAAATATTATCATTATTCATACTTCGAAGTAATTTATGATTATATTTAGTTTTATCATAATTTTTGACATTAAATATAGTAAATAGTTATCTAGGCGTAGTGACTTCAACAGTATTTGTCTTAATCTACCAAAGCTTAAGCTAAATTTAGCTGGCCAACATAAGGGGCCATATACGCTAAAATACGTCAGCAGTTTAATGTTTTTGTCATACAAAGCAATCATGGATCTTGGTGACAAAAATACACAAGATTAACATGAATATGCTTTATAAGACTAGTGTTCCAAAACACGATTCATTTCACTTCGCTCGATAGAAAAAAATCAAAAATTAACCCTTTTTTGAAATCAAAACCCAACTGTCTACTTCAATTATGAAAATATCGACACCAGATTTAACATAAACATAGATAAGTACTATACCTAAAGGACAAGTGTTTCAGTTTTTATACTTTTTTTCAAATTACTTTTATAGTGTCAAAAATAGTGATTTGTCGCTTAAGACGTTTACTTTAGAGCGCAATATTTCATAGTAATCATGGAACGGGGGAGTGCGGTGATTGGCTCTTCTGGCTGACTGAGTATGGGGCCTTAATTGAAAGTTTTTTTTTATTATATAGGAATATCTAGAAAGAAAAATAACCTGTTGGCAAGATATATACCTCACCATACATAAACACTAACGATGGTAATGTTGCGTTGCTAATCTTAACCTTTTGCATGAGTAAATTTACCAGCTGTTCTTCTCGTCAAAACCGAAACAAGACAGTGGCAAGCGTTGACGTTAGTGTGGCAGAAATTGTTACATCGCTAGAATTAATTAAATTAAATTAAACCAAAAGACAAAGTTTTTCAGTGGTCACCATGACTAACATTAGGAAAACCACATGTGGTTATTTTCATTTTATCATGTGAAATACCTTTTCCCTTAATTATTTTGGTGTTCATTAATTTGTTCTTATCCAAACTTCCTCAACTGATATATCTGGAAATAGCATACTAAACGAATAAAATTGGTAGAAAGCTTATCAATATCAATATATATTATAAAACAAAGTCCCCCGCCGCGTCTGTCTGTCTGTTCGCAATTTACTCGAAAGTACTGTACGGATTTTCATTTGGTTTTCAACAATAGATAGAACAATTCTTGAGGAAGGTTTAAGTGTACAGTGACTTTATGTTTTGTACAAACCAACGATATTACAACGATATTAGTTCAATATGTCGGCATAAAATAAACCGATCGGAAGCTTTCCTCAAAAACGCTGCCAAAACTTTTTCAGTTTTAGCAAAAAAAAATATGGTGGGACTTTTTCTCTTCGATAGATCTCAAAAAAAGTAAGCAGTGGTATATACCACATACATATGTCTTTACTTCTTACCTTTGGAAAATAACCTACAATAACCGTTTTTTGCGTTTACTTAAAACAGTAAAATAAAGGGACCTATTTTCTGTCCCCTGCAGGATAATAGAAAAAAGTCAAAATTCAGCATGATAGAATGTGATTTTTTTTATCCTTTTATAGTCAGAGCAGCGAACATGATAGAGTGTAACTAGAGCCCACTTCTAAGTCGTTATGAAACAACTCTTTAATATTTTAGACATGAAAATGTTTTTAAAATTACTTTAATATTGAGAAGCAACCTTAACAACTAGTTACAAAAAATCACCTCTGTGGTGTCGAACTTGACTTCTTGAGGTCCCGGATTCGATTTCCAGGTCGGGCAAGAAGAAAAATAGAAAATGCATATTTTCAATTTTCTATTAAAAAAATGTTGTCTGTGATTGCATGTAAGCCCGGTTGGCGATAGACTTGTCACCTATCACATTTTTGGATTTAGTTTCTTCGGCTAGTTATGGGTGCCTTGGCTGTGCCTCTGCCTATCCTTGGGTATATGGTCACGAAGTCTACTACTACTACTACTACAAAAATAAATGTACACAGTTTAGTATTGTAGCTACGTCATCTCTATTTAAAACATAAATAGAGCACAGGCTTCCCCATGTTGGTGCGGGCTCCTTTGCAGAATAGACCATCTGCCTTTCTGGCCAGGCAGCTCGTAAAAGGCGAGCATAGGCTTATCATCACTAACACCGTGACATCTGACTAGGTGGTAGAGTTTCGCAGCGACTCGCCCGGTTTGGTACCACCGCCTTACCTATTCCTGCCGCCATAACGTCATGACGTGTTCCGGTCCGGAGGGTAAGGTAGCCGGTAAACTTACTTTTGCTCGAGGTCTGACAACCTCAGCTTGGCAACGCACCATTACCATCTTTGGTGTCTCTAGGCGGCGTGAATTTCTTACCATCAGGAAATCCGTCTGCTTGTTTGCCTTCCTATAACATAAAAAAAGGCTAAGTTAACAATCAAACAATTGGCAATGATAAATGAAAACCAAAAGCATTTTAGTCACCTATCAATTCGACATTATTTTTATTGTTTTTTTATAAGTTTGTTACGTGATTACTTGGCTAATACCTAATGAATGGATTTTGATATTAGTGTAACATATATTATGATAGGACTCGTGGATTTCCAGTTACATTCAGTCATTACATTCAGAAGAAAATTTATGAATTGCTAGGTTTTAACCGCAGCTTCGCTCGCATTTGTCATTAATCATTAAAAAACGATGCCATGTTACTTTTAATACCTAAAAGGATATGTGTACAAAGTTTAAAAATTATTGGTTAAGTAGTTTTCGCGTAAAAGTGTAATAAATAAACTTACATCCTCATTTATAATATTAGTAGAGACTATTTGTAACTCAATACTGCTAGTGAGATGTTTATAACATTTTTGTGGGATTATTTCATAATCATTTATCTATGTTTCAAAATCATATAGTTCAAAAAATAATTATCAAATGAAAAAAATGGTGTCGTTTTTTGCAGCTTTACTGCGCTTATCTAAGTATATATATATATAAAAAAAATCAATTTTTGTTCATTACTGTCGCTAAAACCCAAGAACTGCTGAACCAATTTGGCTAGTTTTGTTTTTGATTTATTTGTCCAAGTCCAGGGTAGGTATAAGAGATAAGGAAAAGGAAAAAACTGAAACGGAAAGTAGGGAAACCAACATTTCAATTTTCCCCAAACTGAATGCGTGGAACGAAGTTCGTCGTGACGGCTAGTATTATATAAAAAAATATCCATTACACACACATATTTACCATATGCTCGGCAGTATCGTCGGTCGTGATTTTTTTAAATGGTGTAGTTGATTTAATCAATAATTCTAAAACAAAAAATGACCTGCAGGAATCTTATTAGGATATAGCACCTAGACATTTGTAAAAAAAATATCTTCACACCCATATCCCCGAGTAGGCAGAGGCACAAAAAGGCACCCACGACTAGCCGAAGATACTAAGTCCCACAATGTGATTGGTGGCCTATCGCCAACCGGGCACATAGGGCACATATCCAATTCCGAGGAACGTTTTTTTTTGAAATTAGAAATTTGGAAAAACCCAATTTTCTTTTTGTTGCCCGACCCGGGATTCGAACCCAGGACCTCATGCCGTCAAGTCCAACAGCTGAACCACCAGACCACATCTGTAAAAAAGATTTTTTAAAAAGAAAAGAAGTCTATATACATAAAAAAATTGCTCACGTTATAAATCTATCTACGTATATTAAGGTTGAAGAACATAAATATAACAAAAATCAACGCAAATAAGTCTTGTTGGCGATAAAAAAAGATATTTATGGATCACCTTGTCTACAAAAATCTGCATAAATTATTTGCCGAAATATTTACATTAAATGGTTATTTAAAATGTTGTTTTGACATTAGCAATACCAATAATTAAGGAAAACATGAATTTTAGTACATTGCAGCAGATTTCCCCACTAGTACAAATGATGTGGTGTTACATAAATATTTCGATGCATCATTTAGTCGTATCAGTAAAACTATGACAGCAAAAGATTAAGGCAACTTGTATACCAGTTCTTTTTTAAATTTGTTCAATCTAACAGGCTGCAACGGTTCGCTATAAATATAATTTAAAAACATACAAAAATATTCATATTTCAAAGAATTGTTCATTCTGAGACAACGTAGTTTATATGATTTATTGCTTTACTACAAGATTATGTAAGTGAGTTTTTTAAGGACACAAGTTTTAGGAATTTAAACAAAAATGAAATACAAAAAAAATTCATAAAGGTTTTAAAAAACCTTAATTGATTTGTACGCAAGCTTGATTGCTTCCCTAGTTACTTAAATTATAATACTTTTAAATAGAATAATAAATATAAATAACATTTAATGCAAACCAAATCATAGCTACTATTTATTACGTATTGTTATTTAAACAAACTGTGATGTTAAGAGGAAGATGAATATATAAGCATTTCTGTTTAATCCAAATGACGTCCAAATCAAAAGCTACTTAGGACTTAATTAAATGGAAATATTAAATAATAAAGGCTTCACAAAAAATATCAGATATTAAAAATAGATCAAACGCTTTTATATCTTTAAAAAATAATTAACATATCAAAATGTAACCATTTGTAAATACCTATGTAAATATTTGTTTGTAAACATCGTATACTTTTGCATAGAAATTAATCAGAACTGTTGATATACATTAGGATTTTTTTAATTAGTTGCTGATATGTAATTAATAAATTAGCAATTTATAAAGCAGATGGCAAGTACAGTTACATCTGTCGTTAGTAATTCGCAAAAAAAGATTGTCTACTAAATGTAATTCCACTCATAGGCTTTACTCACGGTTTAGTAAATTTGTGTTTTTTATTTAAATTTCAAATGTCTACAACTTAGTTTTTAGCAGATTAAAAAGGGAGTTGGTTATCAATTCAACTTAGTATTTTTTATACGTTTGTTATTTAATAATCGACTAATAACAGATCGATTTTAACTTCGACGAAATCCAAGATGTCGTCAGTCTAGATAGAAACGTATCAATTATTAAGTACAATTTATATATTAACCATGTATCAATAATGTATCAATAATGTATCACACCATAATTTGTTAATAACCAGTGGCAGTAAGAATCACGATAAAATTTATACGGGACCATCTCGGAATTGTTAGGTATCTTTTGAAAAAAAATATCAAATCAAAAAATGGTCACGTAATAACAGACTTTTTTTGCAGTTTTTCTGCGCTCGTCTATACTAATATTATAAAGAGAAAAACTTTGTTTGTTTGTAATGAATAGGCTCAAAAACTACTAGACCGATTTTAAAAATTCTTTCACCATTCGAAAGCTACATTATCCGTGAGTGACATAGGCTTTGTTTCATCAAAATCGGTGCAGCAAGACCCAAGTTACGCAGGCGAAGCTGCGTAAAACTGCTAGTATTATATTAAATTAGATTTCACTAACAAATTGATAAACAATTAAAAATCTTGACAGCAGGAACGTTCCTAAAAACACAGGAAGGTAGGAAGGACTCCAAAGATTACTATTTTTTATGCAATATCTTTATAACACAGATTTATTTTACAACATTATTAATAAATTATTTAACACCGACAAATCAGAAAGTGCTAAGCAAAAGAATGACCAAGTACAGGGATGAAAAAGTCCAGATGTTCCCAGTCAGACTCCAAGTGTAAAGCATTCAAATTTGTATATATGCTGGTGGGCAATTAAACTGTGATGAAAAAGGATGTGCTAGAACTTGTGTGCCTAGAAACGATAGATATAAAGTCGAATATTGCTTGTTTTACTGGACTGGCTTGTTTGAGTGTAAATGGTACATAGAAGCTAAGCGCACGGCGTATGTAGATAAGCGTTAGTAGGTCGGAAAATGAGGCCAATGTCGTGTTGCAAGTTGAGCCGGCGACTACCAATATTATTCGTGTTTCCTACTCAGATTAGGTAGGCGATGCGTTATTGCAACATACTAGAGACAGATGCATCATTTGTTACTGTTGAATATTTATGGGTGATTAGCTGTTGTTTGTGGCTTCGGGTTATTATAATGGTTTTGAAATTACTTGAGATAGAATAAAAGAAGCCTATATACGTCGCCAATATTGTGAATCTGTGTGTTAGGTTTGGGGCCATCCATAAATTACGTCACGCGAATTATAAAACTTTTCGACCCCTCCCCCCCTCCTTGTCACAGGTTGTCACATTTTTAGAGCCCCGTCCCCCTAATGTGACGTCACACATTTTTCAAACTTATGCATGTACCAAAAAATAAAAACACTGAATTCCAACCTGTTTACTTAAAGTACATAGGTATTTCCAGCTTTGCATTAAAAGTGGGAAAGTAATAGAATGTTTTGCATGTTTAATGTTGTTTCCATTGTGATGATTGTTGGTATTACCAACGTTGAAGTAATTGAAGTTAGTTAGTTCACATATAAATTTCGTGTTCTAGTATTTTATAATGTGACGTCACAAGGCTTTCGATCCCACCTGCCCCTTGTCACACAATGTCACATTAAGATGATACCCTCCCCCCCTATTAACGTGTGACGTAATTTATGGATGGCCCCTTTCCTAACTATTAGTATTGAAGCATCAATTGTAGTTAAGTAAACAAAAAAAAAACATATTTCAGTGTGGATTTGGATGGTGAAGTTGGCAACTTTAAACTTTTACGGCCGCATTCAGACGTCGATTTTTTTTTCATGATATTTGTAGGGAAATAAGCAGACGGATTTCATGCTGGTAAGAAATTCACGCCGTCTAGAGACACAAAAGGTGGTAATTGTGCATTGCCAACCTAAGGCGGGAATGTTAGGCCTTGAGCAAAAGTAAGTTTACCAGCTACCTTACCCTGCAAACTGGAATACGTCAATGGCAAGCGATAACATTATGGCGGCAGGAATAGGTAAGGTGGTGATACCAATCCGGGTGAGTCGCTGCGAAACTCTACCACCTAGTCAGATTTCAAGGTGATAGTGACGAGCTGCCTAGCAGGCAGGTAGATAATCATATTTGCAAAGGAGCCCGTATCAACATGGGAAATATATTAAATCTTTATGATGTATAAAATAATATTTAATCTCTCATTAAGTCACAATTATGTATAGAAAATGTCAATTTATGACTGAGTTATTCGATATGTGGCCTGAATATTATCACCTTTTATAACAAAATGCTCTTCAACTACTTCACCCTAGTATATAATATGATGTTTAGAACGAAAGTTCCCCTTTACAACGTTCACTTTGATTGATCTCCAGCATCTTCTACTCTTCACGAATATGTTATTCAGTTCTGGAAACTAGGTTAGCCGGTGGACTTGAATACAAGAACTAAGATACCGTCAAAAGATACTAACGCACCAGTAAAATATATGATATCTATTATATAAGAAGGTTGTTACCGTCGGGAGCCCTTAGCTGTTAGTTATCTAGTAACACGAAAAAGTAGATCAAGGTATTTTGCCCCACATACTCCTTCGGCTTTCGAGCTACGGCACCCAACTGCCAAAGACGACCCTCCAGTATTTCATCCGCTATCTCACGCACGCCAAGGTTCTGTACCTACTTGTTATAAATACAGTTTAATTTACTAATGTCGCACCGTAACTTTGCATCTCAATCTATCTCTATAAAGTTGGTTATATATAGTATATTATAACGACTGTAATAAAATAAAACTGACCTACGCCCTATTCCTTTATTCACGAAAGTAGTCGTTTTGATTATGGACGCGTCAATTGCTGCGCGAGCGAACTGAAAAAAACTGATAGTAAAAATCATAAGAAAAAAACCGTAAAAAATAAAACTGTTAAAATATGAGACGTGCGCAGGCGCAACAGTCGTATACGCAAGCAAGTAGTGTGTACTACCTTTTTCTTTCCCCATCACTCCACCCCGCCAATGCATAGTATATACTCATGAATTATATGTGCAACTTCGTTCCTACGGCTACTGTACGAATTACAAAAAACTTAAATTTTTTTTTTGTACGAATTACAAAAAATTTAAATTGTTAACTATGGGCCACTTGCACATTTCTCGGGTTACATTTAACATAGAGTTAAACTGTCAAATATAAGGTGATGTAACTCAAGTTAGAAGCTAACTCAGTATTAAATACTTAACCCAGGAACGTGCAAGTGGCCCTTAAATGTGCCAAATTTTATGCTTCTGCGTCAGCGTAATTTTCGTAAAAAGGGGTCCAAAGTTTTTCAAGATGTCTTGGTTTGGTAAAAGGGACATTAACATATTTAAAAGAAGTGGTCTTCACGATTTAAACAGAAAGAATACAAATTATCTGGAAGTACACAATACTTGTGTCCATAAAAATAGTACTTTAGTGGGTCAATGCCCTTTAATAAATTTAAAAATTGTATAAAGGCAAAATTATGTAAGAAAGAGTAATGTAGATTTCTGAACATTTATACCATAATATCTTTGGTATTAACCATTAAAACTCCAAAAACTGCAATTTGTAGTGTTTTATATAAGTTTGAGTTAGGTTGATTGTTCAAGTCTACCGGGTACCCTACCTACCCTTTGAAACAGAACATGACATTTTTTTCATGGCGACAGGAACAGGTTAGGCGGTGGTTAATCTTATCCTTCCAGTCTCCTCTTACGAGCTGTCGTAGCGTAAGGCAGAAGGTCTATTCTAAACAGAAAAACCCGGACAAACAGGGGGACGAATTCATGTTGTATATTTTTTATTTCTTTAAACTATTATTTGACGATGACAAGTGTATGGAAAGGAAGTAAGGTTTTTAGTAGGTCCATTATAAGAAATTATATGTGCAATTTGTTGTTATCGATCGATTATATGATATTAAATGGTGATCAAGCATGGTTTACTTATTATAAAAAGTATCTTCACGCTCTTAACCCTGTAGAAGTAGATAGAGGCATAGCCAAAGCTTCCACGACTAGCCGAAGAGACTATATCCCACATTGCGATAGGTGACAAACTCACCACCAACCGGGCACATATCCAATCCCGAACAACATTATTTTTGTTAGAAAATTGGAAATATGTAATTTTTATTTCTTTTGTTGCCCCGGGATCGAACCCGAGACCTCAAGAAGTCACGGCCGGCATCAGACAGACCACAGAGCCGATGAATTGCTTATAATAAATTACTAAAATTAAGATAACGACCGTAGTATTACGTTGTAGTTAACTTACTTTTGCTCATGGCCTAACATCCTGACCTCAGGTTGGCAACGCACCATTACCATCTTTGGTGTCTCTAGGCGGCGTGAATTTCTTACCACCAGGAAATCCGTCTGCTTGTTTGCCTTCCTATAACATAAAAAAAAGAAAAGTTGAAAGAGATCGAGATATTGATTGCACCTTCTTCTTTAATTACACCGGAAATAGGTCATAGTAGTACGAATCTTAAGTTATTTTTTTAATCCGTTTCAAGGTACGTTAATAGTCATTTTCATAAGATCAGATCAAACACAAATAGGACTATTCTAAAGTCATAAAAAATCCCAATCAATATTAAGATTATATTTCTTTAGTTACACGTGTCGGCCAACGTGATACAGCTGGTGCGACGGAGTTATTGATTTAGGCAGTTTATACTTCAGCTTGCCGCGAGAACTATTATGTTACTATGGTAAATTTATAATTAAACATTTTAATAGAATATTCAAATTAAATCAAACATATTTATTTCAAATTAACAAAAACACTTGTGACGTGTCTACAGCATTTAAAATAAGAAAGGGCATCCGTTAGTTCGGATATGTAGAAAAAATGACAGATGAAAGATTGACAAAGCAGATATGCAATGTAAATGTGGATAGCTGTAGGTACCCGGGGAGACTAAGGCTGACATTTCAGGATCAGATCAATCGAATATTATCCGAGGGTGGTGTCAAGAGTCTCCGAAACCGGCGTGTTTGTATGAAAAGAGTAATAAACGTGAAGGAAAATAGGTAAAGTTGTAGTATACTTGGCTCTTTTCATTTGATACTCTCTGCATACTAGATAAGAGATTTGTGCGTGTATGAATGTCAATGAGCTTAACTGTGTTTTTCGAAAAAAATTTGGATTTGGGCGTTAAGATACTTACTTACTTACTGTATGATTTTTGAGGTGTGTCACCTCGAACTTTTTTGCACTTTAATTAAAATTAAGCGTATTTTTTAAATTTTACGAAAAGAGAGAGTTCACAGTTTTGAATAATATTTGAATAATTTGGTTCTGGAATGTCCATATACATTCACTTATTTATTTTGTCACTCTTTCATCTGACATGCTACGCACATGACCGAACTAACGAATATTTTTAACATTAGTTATTAGGAAGTCATCTAAATAAGGACCATTAATATTGACTGTGGGCTTTAATTCTAAAAAGGAAGATATCAATAATTGACTAATTAAAACTAAGTTATAGACCGTGAATCTCTAATAGTAGTAGATCACTGATTTATTAGAAATGTAAAAATTTCCATATATTAAAATACAGCTGTTTTTCTGTGAATTAGCAACACCTGCCCATTTTGAAGTGATTCTCAGATTTATTAGGCTCTTCTACAAGCTTTGCCTACGAGGTATTAAATCAGAACATTCCAAAGTATGTTTCCGCTTCACGTATAACTTAGTTTCGATTTTTGTATTCAAGTTGTTGAAATCTGATAAAAATTTATACAGTGATTTTATTAAGATGCTAACAAAAAACAAATTATAAAAATAAATGTTTTCTTATGATGTTGGAAGGCAAACAAGCAGACGCAAACAACAGCACCAAAGATGGTAATGGTGCGTTGCCAACCTGAGGCCGGGATGTTAGGCCTCGAGCAAAAGTAGGTTTACCGGCTACCTTACTCTCTGAACCGGAACACGTAATGACGTTATGGCGGC
>NJDD01001675.1:79585-116653 GCA_002245505.1 Calephelis nemesis | reverse complement strand
AATCCGGCTGAGTTGCTGCGAAACTCTACCACTTAGATGTCACGGTGTTAGTGCCGGCAAGCCTGTGCTCGCCTTTTACGAGATGACTGGCAGAAAGGCAAATGGTCTATTCTGCAAAGCAGCCCGGACCAACACGGAGGAAACGTATTACTTAGTTTCGGTGTTTATATTCGAGTTGTTGAAATCCGATCAAAATTCATACAATGATTTTAGTAAGATGCTAAGAAAAACCAAACTATAAAAATAAATATTTTTTGACTACCTAAATCTGTAACATTTAGATAATGTTTTTTAAATACACCAAATTAAATAGGACGTAGTATAAATACATTATAACAGTTATATGATCATAAACATTAATTTAATTTCTTTAATTGAGTTTCCAAAAAAATACTTTCTTGTAAAACGAGGCTTACAATCCCGACGTAACTATACTCGTATTTTACGTAACCTAAAGTATTTTATACAACGTTTAAAAATTTCGTGATCCATAGAAAAAAAAATGTACTGAACTAAATGAACAACACATGCTACAAACATACGTATCCTCATGCCAAGGCGCTTACGTAGTATGCAGAGACTATCAAGTGGTAAATTTCACAAACTACCTGCCTGGCTTTCTTTTTTAACGACGCCGTTTTACAAAAATTGCACTGACGGAGGAGTATAAAATTTGGCACACTTATAGTTTATGTGTAGGAGAAGTGCAGAACGCTAATATTTTTAAATGATGATGTTTATAAAGTGCATTAATTCAAAAAATAAAACATTACCCATACTACCATGCATTTTACACACACAAACAAATATATTGATGATAACGATAAAAGATCACAGATGGCGCAATAACTATTAAGGAAACAAAGTAGTAGTAGGTCTCGAGAAATGAAGATGGCGTTCTTATCAACAAGATATTAAAATTTATTATAGTCGAATTTCGACCAATGGGCGACCACTAGTAGAATAAAATATATGATAGTAAGATTAATAGGCATATATCCGGATGTAATTTGTGGCGCTAAAAAACTCGTGTCGCCTTTAGACACCAAATATGGTTCGCAGGTTGCTAATCTTACATTCCTCAATACTCTATGCTATAGTACGACAGTGATGAGCACTGACAATTTGGCGACATGAATGGGTAGTCAAGATGTTAGAGACAAAGATATTGACTTACGAGCTTTAAGATTAAATTTTCTACGAATGATCCCGGATCAACTCGAAGTAAATAATAAGTACCTAATTTATGACTTGCCGGAGCAACTTTAAAAAACATTTTTAATAGCTATTAATACGCTTCATTAGCGCATTAAAATAATAATTTATTAAACATGGTTCCGACAAAATGAATTTCATCATGAATAATTTAAAAGGCAATAAAATCTATCAATATCGTGGCACATTTTATGTGAAAATAGGCCTATTAGATATAAATGAAATACAGGCCTATTAGATAAAGGTGCAAAATTGTTTGAGTGTATCGAAACTAGATAATAATTGAAAATTGTATAATAAAATAACATTTTTACAAGCGTTTTAGTTTCACCTGTCCCGGTGCTTACAATCAAATCTTACCAGGTTGTGATTAAGTTCTCAGTAATTTGACTGATGATAACAATACGCTGTACAATACAATATACAATACAATGTAAAATAAAATACATAATACAATAACATAAAATATAATATAAACATAATGTATAGTACTACTTTAAATTATGCGCTTCGGCTTCACACTTTTTACTCTTTATACACTTTATACTTTTAGTTTTAAATAATCTGACCTAATCTAAATTTAAGCGAAATGATTAATTATGTAATAACAACTCTATATAATTAATATTGATGAATTAACTAAATAATTAATGTTAATTTTTGTGACATCACATCATCTTTTTCATCATCATCATAACATTTTCACAGCTTTTACATATTATTGTTGAAATTTGAGTATTTCCTCTGTTCTCAAACACGAAAGGAAGATTCTATTTGTCACTTATATAATTCATTTTTCTATTAAAATAAACAAAATAATGGAGATAAATAGCATTCTAGTTATTTAATTGGTCTTCCAACCTTAATTGATTATAAAATTTAGATAATGGCCAATTTTAAAAGCTTATCTGCAGATAGAGATAGGCCTAATTGACTTTCTGTTTAAGCAAACTTATTTCAATATGCGAATGTGAATGGATGTAGGTACCCGGGGAGACTAAAGTTGATATTCCACGATCAGATCACTCGGATATTTTCCAAACGTGGTGTCAAAGTCTCCGAAACCGGCGTGTTTATGAAAAGGCTAATGAATTTGAAGGAAGCCAGGCAGGTCTGCCAAGATCATGAGATTAGGCACTCGATATTCTCTGCCTACCTTGTAAAGGATTTGGTGTTAAGATATGTATGTAACTATTAAAAAATGTAGTTGTTGGCGACATACTAATCTGTGGTAACGCTGTTCAGCTAAGATCTATGGCTTAAATCGGCCGTATATTAATAATGAGATCAAAAATATTATAAATTATAGGTAAGTACGATGCCCTTGTAATTATTTTAATTTCACATACACTTTTATTCACGTCAAATCTGTAACAGGATAAGAAGAGTAGCACAAAATGTCACGTTTTTTGCTGACCTGCACCTGCACAATTATTACTTCTTTCTTGCAACTCTTACCCACACCCATGGATGATACCCGAGCGATAGTAATGGATTATCAACTTGCGCTTTTCCGGAAAGCTAGGTACTACCCAATACCCATATATATTTAAGTTGTATATCTGTTTAAAGAAGAAAGCAAATCTACAATGTAAATGCGGGTGGATGTAGGTATCCAGGAATACTAAGGTTGACATTGCAGAGGCAAGAGCCTCCGAAACCGGAGTGTTTGTATGAAAAGGGTAATGACTGCGATGGAAGCCAGACAGGTTTTTTAGGATCGTGGGGTTTGGCACTCGACACTCTCTTCCTACCCCTTAAAGGACTTGGTGTGAAGATATCTATGTGTGTATGTAAATGATAAAATAATTCAATACCTACTAAACAGTGTGTTAATTATACAAACGACAAAGTGCTAAAAATACTTCAAAATACAATACGCTTTTTGAAACACAATTTAAATAATTAAAATAAAGTAAAACTGTTTTAACCGACTACAATTTCCTTTGTATCCATTAAAATGTGCAAAAAACCGCTAACTACATTTTTGTGATATTAGATGCAATAACATTGCAAAAAGCATTGGGGCCTAAACACATCACCGTTTTGCAGCGCCGCGCCGCGCTGCTAAAATCGTTGGCTTGCGTTGCGGCGTTGCAGCGATATATACGTTTCTCTGTCATGCACCATCGTGAGAAACTTATTGATTATTTGTTATCAAAATATACTTCTCTGTTTAAAAAAATAGTGCCTCACAATCGGCAGTGATGCTACTGCTAATTCTAGCAGCGCGGCGCAACAACGCGGTTATGTGTTTCGGCCCTTAGATTTACATCAATGATGCAATAATGATATCATCCAGGTAAAAAGACGCAGTTTGAAGTACAGCTTAAAGAAAACTATTTGTCGGACCTTTTTTTTATTAGAGGTCAGCGGACAAGCACACGGCTCTCATGATGGTAAACGACGACCGTAGTCTATAAAAACCATATACAGATGACACAGGTGCGTCGCTTTCCTAAGGCAAGGATGGTAGGCCTATTGTGAAAATCTAGCGGCTACCCCTCAAACCGGAACACGACAGAGTCATTATTGTGGCAGGAATAGGTAAGGCAGTGGATCACTACCGGAGCTAGTTGTTACACAGCACTTTAGAACCAGTGGTCTTGTTGGTATTGCATACTTTAACCTGTTGAGCTTTCGGCAGAGAGGCAGATAATCTATTGTATTTAGCGGAGCCGGACCAATATGAGAAAAACATTGATAAAATTTAAATAAATAATCTGCTTTAAAAAAAAAATTATTAATATTATACATTCCAATTAAGAGTCTCCTTTTCAGAAGTCTATTGAAAAAAACTTTATTTTAAAATCTGACTAATTGGCTAGAGGAAATTTTAAACACAATTGTTCATGTACAAGTAAACTGCAATCTGACAAAAACAAGAACGAGGAAGTGTTTGCCTTAATTCGTGGGCAGAGTTCATAGGAGTGGAACGATTGTTAGTCGAGTTTGATTTAAGGACGATTTCACGCTTTCGACACTGCGACTTTCAAGTTTCGGCAACTTGCAACAAGCTTGGGTTGAATGGGTGATTACCATTTTTTTGTATGAGTAATGTGTTGCTAACCTTGTGGTTTTTACAACTTCAACGGGCTACGTTATATGTCTACTTAATGTACTAAGCATATGTAACATATTATGTTATATTATGTAAATTGATGGTAGAATACTGTGTAAGATAGGGATATATAGGGATAGTGTTCCGGTCCGGAATGTAGGTTAGTCGAAAGACTACCGTGTTAGGTTTATCACCCGCGCTACATGATAACGGTGGTTGTGGCGGTCTTTTGTCACCTGGCAGTATACTTATTCGCTACCTGATTACACCAACAACACTGAACTGGAAGAGTTTTATTAAATGATTTCCTTCGTGTCGTGTCTTCGTGATGTAGTGAAGGAAGGCGGTATTATTCAACCTACCACCTAGTTATAACTGATCGCACTAGTGGAATAATCTAGTGGGAATCTCCCCGTGTTGATCCGGGTTTGTGGAAAAGACCATCAGCCTTCCTGCCAGGCAGCTAAAAATGTGAGCATAGGCTTACCGTCACTATCACCATGACATTCTACTAGGTGGTAGAGTTTCGCAGCAACTCGCCCGGATTGGTACCACCGTCTTACTTATTCCCGTCGCCATAATGTAAGGTAGCCGGTAAACTTATTTTTGCTCGAGGTCTAATACCTCGGCCTCAGATTGGCAACGTACCTTTACCAACTTTGGTGTCTCTAAGCGGCGTGAATTTAGTACCATCAGGAAAACCATCTGCATGTTTGCCTTCCAATATCAAAAGAAAGAAACAGAATTACTAGACAATAACAAGCGGGCAATGGAGTTACATACCGACTTTGATAAACTCTTATATTGAAACAGTTATTGACAGAATATTTCAAAACTAAAGTCGCTAGTGTGTACATAGCCTTATGTACGTGCGACCGCGGTCCAAGGCTAACCGTATTTTGTTCCGCGCTATTCACTATGACGTAACGCGCCAGATGTAACCACTCTGCTATCATGGGTACGGGCGCATTGATACCACCAAAATGATCGTACACTAAAAATGTGCTTTAATTAAAGCAAATTTTGATATTTCTGAATTAAAACCATGTTGCGGTTAGTAAAATAGATTTACCTATCAAATTTCAGAATCTGTAAAAACTTTATTCACGTGGACCATGCAAGTGGGTCTTGTGCATGTCGACATTTTTATAAGCCCCGCCGAATCGGAATCGTAGAAATTGAAGTGTATAGTCCTAATAATTTGGAGATAAAGTGACTGCAATAAATGGATGGACAGGTGGACCTCTCGGATCTATAAAGGCTCCTTGAAATAGGATCCCTCAAAATAGTTATATTCTTGTTTTTGATATGGTGGCTCCCTATAAGGCGATTTGTATTTGCGTATTTGCTGTAATTGACAAATAACATTCTTGTGTGGATATTTGATATATTTATTTAGCTATTTGGCGAATAAATAGTGGTCCAGTGTTGTGCAGCAACATGCTGGGTAGTGATTCTTACCTATTCCTGTATAACGACTCGGTCACGGTTAGGTCTGGAATGTAGGGTAGCTAGCAGCCTTGCACAATAGACCTAATATCTCAGCCACAGGGGTGTGATTAACGTGTAACATCTACAGAGTCTTTAGGAAACGGTTGTCTTTTACCATTAGAATACTCGTGTATTTGTTCGTTGGTCTATCAATTAAAATGTGTAGCCAATACTGTTTAAAGAAGGTCTGTCGGTTTTTATAGGCACATCAAAGAAGACTATATGCAAATATACTGGCCGCACATGGTAGGCTCTTTAACATGGGACAGAAAATTTATTTTGATATTCAGCTACATGTGTAGGCGGCTGTATTGCTAATTTGCCTGTATGTTGAAGATTTTGACAAGTTCAACGTACATCAAATAGCTACACAAACATCCATGTGTGGAACATTTGTTATACGTAACGCAATGAACATCAACCTATCACCAAAGCCTATTATTCTGTTTTTAGATACGTCAAGATATTTTATATTCTAATATACCGTTTTTCATGAATCTTTGCAATCTTTTAGGAAATGTCTATTATCCATTTTATAATAAAAATCACGTTGCCCTAGATTAAATATGTGTCTTAGTGTTTTCGGCTAGCCATGGGTGACTTGAGCCCCTGTCTATCTCTTCGGGGGTGTGGATGTGAAGACACTTCCCTGTGTCTTTTAAATAAAATAAAACAAAAGTAAAATTAGTTTAGCATTTCATGTATATAAGCAAACAGACTAAAAACTGGGTTTATCAATTTACCGATGGTTTAGGAATATACTCAAGGATGCTTAAATTTATAATGCGTATAGATTTTGGTATATGACCTTTATACAGTAACCTACGCAGCTTTACCAAATATCTTCAAGTTGAAGGTCAATGTTATAATGATTACCATAGGATTCAATATCTTATGTAAACCTTAATGGAAAAATAACAATCATCTATCTATATTATAGATTCTATAACATGTGATTTGGAAACATTTTTTGTGGAATTATTGGAAAAGGTAATTTTCCAAGCCTTTAGTTAAATAATGTACTACATCATCTACACATTAGTAAGTGATTTTAAAACCTTGGACCCCTTTTTTACGAAAATTGTGAAAGTTTATGTGTAGTAGAAGTGCAGGTTGCTAATGTTTTTCAATAACAATGCTTATAAAGTACATTAAATCAATAAATGAAACATTACCCACACTACCATGCATTTGACACACACAAACAAATACATTGATGATAACGATAAAAGATCACAGATGGCGCACTAAAATGTTTGGAAACAAAGTAGTTGAAATGAAGATGGCGTTCTTATCAACTAGATATTAAAATGTATTATGGTCGAATGTCGACCAACGGGCTACCACTAGTTATTTATAAATTGGTGATGTTCAAATATTGTGTCTTTCTTTCCAGGTCGTCAGTTTAAAGCACATAAGGTGATATTGGCAGCATGCAGTAAACACTTCCAGGAACTCTTCGACACCGCCCCCCCGAGCCATGCAGGCGCCTGTTATATATTCTTGGAAGCCACTACCGCTGACAACATGCAGGCGCTCCTGGAATTTATGTATAAGGGAGAGGTGCATGTTAGTCAGGATGCTCTCTCAAGTTTCCTAAAAAGTGGCGAAAATTTACAGGTAAATAAATCATTTTAAAGTAAAGCAAGCGATTATCAATACATAAATAAACCCCTGTCATAGTCACCTCTATGGTCTAGCACTCTGGCGTTGGACTTGACTTGTTGAGGTCCCAGGTTCGAACCCCGGGTCGGGCAACAAAAATAAATAAGAAAATGTATATTTTAAATTTTCTAACAAAATTAACGTTGCCGCGGATAGGATATGTGCCCGGTTGGCGATAGGAGGCTTGCCAGCTATCACATTGTGGGACTTAGTGTCTTCGGTTAGTCGTTCGTGCCCTGGTTGTGCTTCTGCCTACATCTTCGGGGATATAAAGCAACTAAATCGATTTTGATCGGATTTTGTAACTCTGTGCAGTTTAGACCAATATAGGATAGTTTTCGTTACTATATTTGACGGATATCCGTCCAAAGATTAAATAAATTAAATACCTATTACTCATTAGAAAAGAAACTTGGAATCATTGTTATTATTATGAATGCGAAATTAAGTACGATTGTTACACTTTCACGCGGAAACTGCTTAACCAATCATCATGAAACTTTATACACATGTTCTTGGACGTACTAAAAGTAGCAACGATACTTTTTTATTGATCTTAACGTGAACAAAAATCGTGCAAAAATCGACTCCAAATATTTTATTGGCTACCACGTCGTGATTTGTAAATTATTTTTTAGAGAGACAGCAAACGGTTTTTTTATGATATAGGAAGGCAAACAAGCAGACAGATTTCCTGATGGTAAGAAATTTACGCCACCTAGAGACACCAAAGACGGTAATGGTGCGTTGCCAAGCTGAGGTCAGGATGTTAGGCCTCGAGCAAAAGTAAATTTACCGGCTATCTTACCCTCCGAACAGAAACACGTCATGACGTTATGGCGGCAAGAATAGGTAAGGGGGTGGTACGAATCCGGGCGAGTCGCTGCGAAACTCTTCCACCTAGTCAGATGTCACAGTGTTAGTGATGATAAGCCTATGCTCGCCTTTTACGAGCTGCCTGGCAAGAAAGACGGATGGTCAATTCTACAAAGTAGCCCGGACCAACCCCGTGTTGGTTCAAACATTCAACATTTTCACTAATTTTTTCATTGATGATATCTCGAGGTTGTCAAGATAAGTGAAAAATTAATGCACTATTGAGTCTTACTCAAAACCCACTAATCCGATCAATAAAGCCCGGTGAAGTTGTAAAAACCGCGAGGTTGGCAACACATTAGTCATTCAAAAAAAAACTAGTCCGATCCTGATAAAATTAATATGTGACTACACCGGAATCATAACTACTTTACTAGGTGTTAGAGTTTCGCAGCGACTCGCCCGGATTGGTACAACCGCCTTACCTATTCCTGCCGCTATAACGCCAATTCTTACCGTTTACGTGTTCCAATTTGGAGGGAAAGTTAGCCGGTAAACTTACTTTTGCTCGAGGCCTAACATCTCTGCTTCAGGTCGGCAACAAACCATTACCAGTTTTGATGTCTCTAGGCGTGAGTTTCTTACCATCAGGAAATCCGCCTGCTTTTTACCCTTCCTTTATTAATACAATAAGAAAATAAAGATATATATAACCTATCTTACTAAAAAATACACCAAAATCGATTCGCGTAAAACATACGAAAAATCAAATATTTGAATCAAGAACCTCCTCCATTTTGGAATTGGTTAAAATATAAAAATAAACTATTTGATTATAAAATTTGACATAAATAAGGTTCTATTTCTAAAGTATTCCTTGATCTTGAAAAACTACCAACAAACAAGTTTGTGGTTAAGGTTTCATGGTCAAAGTACATAATTTAAGCAACTTCCTTGTTATAAACTGAATGCAAAGTAGGTAATTTGAGGTGTTGTTTATATAAATTGCATGATAAAGATACAATTTTAATTAACTATGTTTTATTTATATAACTTCCAGCTGACGTTCTTCGTGTAATAAATATCTAAAAAACCGACTTATGCAGGAACAGAGCTTAACTTGGACTTATCACAACATAGTATATAAAGTCGCTTCCTCTGTCACTATATCCCTTTGCATGCTTAAATCTTTAAAACTACGCAACGGATTTTAATGCGATTTTTTTCAACAGATAAAGTGATTGAAAGTTTATTTGCACATTTCATAACAGTGCGAAGCCGGAGCGGGCCGCTAGTGTAAAATAAACAGATTCAATATTTGATGAAATTCTTTATCTATAGATACCAAAGTTGGTGATGATTAGTTGCCAACTTAAGACTTTATTCTTTAAATCAAATTTTGCTCTTACATAATGTTACAAAGCACGTCAGATTCGTTTGCTTGCAAAGAAGGGCATTGCTAATGTTGCTAAACAAAGAAATGTAGGTATATTCCCTTAGGTTTTATAGACCTACCCTACGGTAAAACCTTTTTTAATTGCTTGTATTTAAATGTATTTTATTATTGTGACATTTGGAGATTTCGTTGTGAATGAAAGAAATAATAGTAGTAATGCCGAAGGTACCTTTACTTATTCCGTTAGGTTTCACGTTTATTTTACAAATAAACTGGTGTTTTCTAATTTATTACAAATTGTACCTAAGTCGCATACTATAGACCAAAATTTACAGTAGACCATGACGAATACCGCGCTTTAGCAGTATTTATTGCATCTGGTAACATTCGACACATATCTTACTAGTTCTATTTTTTCCGGGCGCAGAGTTGGCTAGCGACCACTTACCACTTTAGTACTAATCTAGACAAGACATTCCTAGACTTTACTACTTTTCTAAATGACTGCTCTTGTGATATGATACTGTATTTAAATCACAGTCAAAAAATCTTTGCAACACTAGCGATCGTTAGGGTTGTCATATTTATACACTAAAAATATTCTTTTTCTCATGTGGTATTTAGGAAATGCTTTCGTTTTGTAGTCGCTCAAAAGTACCGCGCTTTAACAGTATTTATCGTATATCTGGTAACAATCGACGAATGTATAGTTAGTTCTATTTTTTAGGCGCGCAGAGTTATCTAGCAAGAACTCTTGTTATCCAGCCGAATCTTTGCCAGACTTGACTACCATTCTGACTGACTGCTCTCGCGATATGATACTGTATTTAAATCACACTAGCGGAAAAGGGGATCGTCACATTCCTACAGTAAAAAATATTCCTCTCCTCTTTCTTCCTCCTTCCTCATTTAGGGTATTCATTGCTTTTGTAGTAGAGGTCAAAAGGGTACACTAATGATATTGTTGTTTGAATCACTAAAATATATGAAACGTTTTTAATTTCAGGTTAAAGGGTTGTCTATGGAAATGTCTCAAGATGCATGGGTGAAACAACAAACTCAGCAGCCCTCAGATCGGCATCAGACCCGCATCAAAACGAGTCCAGTGTCAGGGTCCACCTGCGAAGTTCAGGAGGCTCCACCACAATCCCACACCGCGACGTTTGCCCCAATCATGACTCAATATGGAATGCCGATGCACAGTGGTAGTGGGAGTATGGGAAGATACGCGCCGCCAGCTCACTTGCCCATACACTCGACTTCCCATCGACGTCCTCCGCAACCAAAACCATCGCCGTCCCAAAGTCCACATGCTCGAAATTACAGGTATATGACACAATATATTTCCTATATACATACATACACATCTTCACGCCAAGTTCTTTACGAGGTAGGCAGAGAGTATCGAGTACCAAACCTCACGGTCACAGACCAGCCTTGCTTCCTCCACATTAATTACCCTTTTCATACAAACACGCCGGACTTTAAGACTGACACCACTTTTCCACTCTATAACTCTTTATTGTCTAGATCGTTCAGTTTGTCTCCATTAGGGATAAACAAAACTTAAAATAAGATCAAGAGAAATAGCCTCAAGTTATAAGTGTCACTGGACAAATTACTCAAATCTGCTCTTTGCTGTCCAGTGAAGTATCATATCCCTATTAGATTCCATGTCTCTTGCCACTTCCTTTGATTTCACAAAATTTCGACACTTTAAAGTGTTCCTATTCAACTACAATAACAATTTAATAATCAATATTGAATACATACTTTCCAAATAACCCTCGTATTCGTAATTATACATGTGAAAAATTATGGAAATTCCTGGAAATTGTTATTTGGAAAGTAATCGTTATATGAAAATCCACCAAATGTCATGAACAGTATAAACTCTGGTATTAAACACTTACTGCGTAGTTTAGTTTGCGATCGTCACTGTAAAATTTTACCTTCAACAAATCAAATGCCAAAAGAACAAAAATATCTTCTAAAGCCTCAGATATATTGGAAATCAATTAATTAATCTAAATGCTTAAATCAAATAATTCAAACACTTAAGTTGATTACTTATAACAAAATCTGATCGACTGCCATCTTTAGGCCTATACGCTAACAACTCTGGAGCTGCATACCACGAAACCAGGTGGTCATCCATTTTTTGTATCATTAACGCTACAACGTGGTTTTGATTTATTACTTTGGGTAATCCATGCCATTAGTAATATTGGATGTATACTAAAATAGTGAAGTCAGTTTTTATATAGTTGACATGCTTTTACAATTTATTTGTATATTAACGAATGCGTGTATAATTATTGACTAATTGTGTGAAGCACAAAAATTCAAGCTTCAACCAAAAATTTAAAGAAAGAGGTTTTACGTAGTTTTTATTGCATTTGGATTTTTATTTCGGGCTCCTTTGCAGAATAAACCATCTACCTTCCTCTGTGGCAGCTCGTAAAAGGTAAGCTTGGGCTTACCGTCACTAACACTGTGACATCTGATTAGGTGCTAGAGTTTCTCGGCTCACCCGCATTGATACCACCGCCTTACCTATTAATGTCGCTATACCGTCAGTGGTTGCCATTGACGTATTCCAGTTCGGAGGGCAAGGTAGCCGGTAAACTTACTTTTGCTCGAGGCCTAACATCCCGGCTTCAGGTTGGCAACGCACTATTACTAACTTTTGGTGTCTCTAGGCGGCGTGAATTTCTTACCATCAGGAAATCTGACTGCTTGTTTGCCTTGCAATGTCATTAAAAATATGTATATAATGGGTAGAAAAACAAATAGAAGCCAAGTATAGTAATGGTGCCTTGCCAACTTAAGGTTGAGGTTGTGATATAAGGAACGGTTAAAGCAATGGGACCTTTATCCCAGGCTAGCTGTTGCACGCAAGAAGTTATAGCGACAAGTAAATTTTAGCTTCTCTGATATCAACGGCCCCGTTAGTTGTAGGTCAGCTGTTGGCCTATATTCTTCGAAATATCGGTGAGATATCGGTTGGTGGTGACCAACACAAACATATTCAATATATTTTAGTGATGATTAAAGTGACACAAGAGAAATCATTAGATTCTTATGATTTGCGTTGTGGTTCCAGGCAAAGCTCATCATCCTCTCATTGTGGCAGTGTAGTTGATGAACCAGATACACGTTCGTCACCAAGCGCAGGAGTCAGATACGAAGAAGCACAACCAGATTGCACATCGAGTTTGACGAATCAAATTAAAAATAACGGTTATGAACGAGCAGGCTCAGCGAATGATGAAATGATCGAACGCTTATCGAATGATCAAGGGGCAGAAGGTGAGTAACATTCATCTTTCTCTCTAAGTTTAAGTAGCTAGGATCTTGGCGTGCACTTATATATTTGGCTTGGCGTATACTTATAGACCTAAGTTGAGCTCTTAGAGATAATTTTTTTCTTCAAAATACTGTAACGATATGAATTAAAATAATTACCTATAAACAGGGCCGTCGTAGATTAGGCTTGGGTTCTTGGGCACACGAAAACTTGGGGCCCTTTTGGAATATACAGAAATTAAACTTAACAATTTTTTCACTATGATTTTTAGGTAATCCATTACATTATTTTATTACAGTATATCATTAATAATATTGATGAGCCGCCATTTTTTATGTTTTTTGTTTAGCAAAATCTTCTAATTAATTCTCAAACTCAACTTCACTGCTCATAATAATTATTGACAAATAACTAAGTCGTTCTTAAGCTGCGAAATAAAATGCTCCCGAATTAGGGCTACGAGAAAAGCGTAATGCACCCAACCAAAATATTTTAAGGTTAAAATTGATAGAAATGGTCCATCCCTCCGGGCCCTCTGAGTATAGGGGCCCTGGGTACTGATCCCGTGTGTCCTTATAGACGGTGTTGCCTCAATTGCTCTCAATAGGTTATAAGTAGATTGCTACTTATAACCTATTGAGAAATAACATGTAATAAAAAATAAGAGAATTTCATATTCTAGTTTCATCTAGAATCACTGACTTATAATAAATCATGTAAATCTAATCGTGGATCGAAAGGTTTATTGGTGAAAGCCGAGTTTTATCAATGTCGCTAAAATACGTCTCCTTTAGTAAAGATATATTGATTGTCTAAGTCTTTAATACTAACCCTACTCAACTTAGTTCTGTGAGTTTGCAAAACCAAGACGAGATATGACTATTTAACTTAGTATGAGTATTTAACTCAGTGGTCAGAATAAAGTCAAGATTAAACAAGTAAGACCAAAAAGCTAAACAGAACAGAGCATCTTTCAGTACCTACACCAGTACCTACTAAATACTTACTTTAATGAATTTTGAAGTTCAAGTTCATGCTCATTTTTGTCTTGGGTTTTGCGACTGTTATGTTCCTTTAATATGTCAAAACCTATTTGAAAATTTAGGAGTTAAGCTGTGCTAATAAATATTTTAAAGAATTAATCTGTGTCCTTATATTTGAATAAGCAACTAATTTTTGTGAAAATCTTGTGTCAGGGACTTTAGTAAATGCCCTGTTGTCAAGAAATAGGTCAGGATTTCATATACTCTATATGTATTTTTTGCATAAATTATATTCTATCGACTTTTTTAAATTCAATTAATAATGTTTCATCATTGAGTTAAGGAACATCCTTCCCTATTAGTTTTTTTCTGGGAAGATATGACTTGATGATATTCTGATGGTGGTTAACATTTCAGTAGCTTGTTTTGCAGGTGTACTTAGATGGTGGCCTCCACTTGACATAAATAAGCTAACTCGTGTATACTGGCTGATAAAATAACAAGCAACTCCCAGAAATGGACTGTTGAATACTGTTTCAAATATTGTCGCATATCGCATTCTAGGATAAATGCAGTCGAAATGAGAGCACTACGAAAAATCTGTGGTGTAACACTCGCTGACCGCATTCGTAACAATGAGATCCGAGAAAGAGTGGGATTGAAAGAAAGTGCTGGTGATAAAATGCAAAAGGGTATACTCCGCTAGTTTGGTCGTGTGAAAAGAATGACAGATGAAAGATTGATAAAGCAGATATATAGTGCAATAGTGGATGGATGTAGGTATCTGGGGAGACTAAGGTTGACTTAACTTGACAGCTTTGTCAGGATCGTGAGGTTTGGCACTGGATACTCTCTGCCTACCCCGTAAGGGACTTGACGTGAAGATATGTATGTATATTCTTTGAGTAACTTTTGTATTAACATTCCAGATTTACGAGTGAAAAATGAGAATGACTACCATCCAAGTGGATACAACAATTCGCCTCCTCCCGCAGTGCCCATTCCGACGACGAATTACCACGAGAAACCTCACGAAACATCACCTGTGCCACCAAAACCGAGCCCTGAGATCTGGCCAGCGAAGTTGATCACGAGCAAGTCCGGCGGCATAGCCACAGCTGATGGTAATTATTTATTTAGATCACATTTAGCTTTTGTCTATGATTTTGCTCTTCCACAGGTAGTTATTGAGATATGAGGCCAAATAATTGCCTCTGGGGTCTAGCGGTTCAGTTGTTGGACTTGACTGCATGATTTCCCGGGTTCGATTCCCGGGTCGGGCAACAAAAAGAATATTGGGTTTTTTTAATTTTCTAGTAAAAAAAAGACGTGTAGCACTTGGAAACTGCTGCGGTAAAGCTATTGCATAAGCAGGTATGAGTCACCAAATTGCGGATCAAAGAGGTGGATTACGCATGCGCAGTAACGCCGATGCAACCAATGCCACTACGAGGCGAGTTGTTGAACTAAAGAGATAAGCGTTATCAAAAAGTCATTAAAAGTTCTGCTATTCATCGATAGATGGTAAAACTAAAAAAATATCACTGCTGTGCCGGTCGGAGTGGAGGGTGTTAGGTTATTTTCGTTATGGAATTTCTGGATTCGGTCTCCACGCTCAAGATCTGTGATAGCTATACAATAGCCTAAAAGTTTCTCGGCATTGGATATGTGGCCGCTTGGCGATAGGCTTGCCACCTATCACATTGTGGGACTTAGTATCTTCGGAAAAATGAGCGTGAAGATATTCTAATGGGTATAGGTGATCTAAGTCACAGTGCATTGTGGCACCAAAATGATTCATTGTAGCGCCAGTGCTGAAGCGTAAATTCCGATCATTTAAACTCTAATTAATTCGTGACATTTTTTTATTGAAAGATAAATAAATTGATGAATTTTTAATGTCCCCATTGTCACATGATTGAGAAACAATATTAAATGGTTTTCAGGTAAAAAGCTAAAGTGTCCATATTGCGAGCGGCTGTACGGATACGAGACGAATCTGCGCGCGCACATTCGGCAGCGGCACCAGGGCATTCGTGTGCCGTGCCCGCACTGTTCGCGCACGTTTACACGCAATAATACAGTGCGCCGACACATCGCGCGTGAGCACCGACATCAGGTCACGCCACACCTGCCACAGCCGCCACTGCCCAACCATACGCAGTAAACTACACTCTTTTCACTTAACACCGCTTCCACCAAATTTCTTCTAAATAAAGATACCAATTTTACATTTTTTGAAAATTAAATTTGTAATAACAAACAAGTTTTGTCAAAGGCTCTGATTTATTTCTTGTTAAAACTATTTATTCGTTGTAATTAAACATTAAATTAGTCAGATTTTCCACACTTACATTTTCTTGTTGTCTTGTCTTTATCAATATCTTTACCTGAAAAACAAAATTAAATTTGTTCATAAAATAGTGGACATTTTTACACCGAAATTCTTATATTGAATTTTGTGTTATATCACCGTAAATTTTAAAATATAATTCAGTGATCTACGTTTTTTATACACTATGAATCATTGATTTTTGCTACATATATACTTATTTTACACAATTACAGGGAAATGAAAATTGAAATTTGGTGGATTCGGGCTTAATTTTTTTTAACCAATCTACCTCTGCTCTTACCAATTGGCTTTGAAGATCGTCTTGTTAATCACAAATTTATTAGACCAATCTATTTCAGTGTCAGTGAAACTTGTGAAATGTATTGGTCTAATAATTTCTGATGATGATCGTCAAAGTGATGTATTGGTTCTTGTAATAAACGTACAATTTTACCTCGTTGATGCATATTATATGGTCACTGATCTACCTCAGAAATTGATCTTAAGATATAAGATTTTGAAATTGTGCGATAACTGTTACTTAAATTAATATTCACGTGTAACTTTGAATGGTTGCTCAGTGCTCGTCTCTATTGTCCGGTACATCGTATTTTTAAAATGTGGTACCATTTGCATTCATCGCGTTTACGTACCTTAATTTGACTGTGAAATAAAGTTACCTTTTATAGACGATTTATTTTGAGCTCTCGGTCAAAATGACATAGCTTATATTATATTAACTGAGCTAGGGAATCTTAGAAATGATGTTGAGACTGATGGTCATAGGTATAGTATATGTAAATAATAGGAGAATGTTCTATATTGCCTTGGCCTAGGTTGAAACATGCGTTTGAAGTTGCATTGTGGCAAGATACTTTATATAAATTTTCATATACAATAGATTGCAAAACCGGGTTAATTTATTTTATAAACACATCTGTGATACAATAGGACAGGCTCTATTAATTTTAGCATTTGCCACTTTGTCATTAATTGAAATGTGAGTTGGGAACGGGAGAGTTCCGACAGTTTTGTACTGTACAGTGAATTTGACAGTTTAAGTTTGTACAAAGTACAATTTGCCCTAGATGCATAAGTAGTTAGGTGAAACATGTTAAAATTGGGAGTAAGTTTGGAAGTATGATTGTGTTTACAGTTAGTTGCAGTTCATTCCAGGCTCGCCTGTACGGATGTTACTATTGAGACCAAATTATTATATGTTTTGAGTGATGGTGTCGATTTTAACATTCCGTTATATGTTTTTGTTTTTGTCATTAGTTAAAGGCCACTTTACTTTTATACCTAGTCATTTCAAGTGCAACCAGTTGAGATTTAAAGATTATTTAATTAATATGTGTGTATTCGATGATGTCAATGTATTATATATTTTGTTGTGAAGACATCGTCGATTTCACTATTTTGATCACTCAGATTCCAAGCTATATACATGCTTAGTTTATCTACGCCTTTTTAAATGGGACAGTGCCAAATAACTTCAATTTTAAGTTCACATTTATTTATTTTTGTTATTGTGAATGTAGCAACTGTGTGTGATTCCTGATATTTAGGAATAGTTGCATTCATATTTATTGTAATATTTATATTTTAGGATACACTGAATTTTATTTTTACTGTAAATGCTTAAGTATGGCTCAGTGATTTTTACTTTAGCAGATTCTGATTCCTAGAAAAGATCAATGTTCTCGTATTCATTATATATATTATTTGTTTTATTGTTTTTATCATATACTTTTGTTGCTGACTGCACTCAAATCAAAAATATTTTTTGAACAGGTTCTCGAAATACATTTTTTTGTTTAAAACGCTTAATTTAACCTTCAAAGTTAATTCGTATGGATGTGTAGCAGAAGTGACTATAGAGATGGGTTTGTTGTTCTTAATTAATTTAAGAACTTGAAAAAAATAATGGGCCTTGGAAACAAATTGAAAACGTTCTTAATAATCATTGGGGTATGGTTGAATCAAGAAATACCAGATACGTTCATCTTGAGAAATGTGTTTGGCAATTTCTTGTTTCATAGTTTCTAGTGTGGTTTAAAAGTGGAATGAATAGCACCGTCTGAGTTGCATCAATTTTTTTGATGAATGAAGGATATGCTTTGAATTAACAACATTTTAGCTATACACTCTATATATTTATGATTATCACTTGTCGATTATTTGTTACCTTTAATAGCAGTGCCTTTAAATTGAAAACACTAGTAACACGTCGATGGACGTCAAATTATTCTACTATGTTCAAAACTGCAACTTTTTGCTAAGTAACGCTATTTGATACTTTTGGCACATTGCGTAGATGTAACATTGTTAAGACAAGTGTTTTTTTCTTATTTGATTATAAATTGTTAAAATTATTTTTATTATATTTGAAAAATTGATTAGAACAATGAGAATTAAGTAGTTATTTGTTTGTCATTTCGTTTTTCTTATGAATTAAAAATTCATATATGTGATTTTTTTGACATATAATGTTTTTGTGATACATAATCGCATTAATGCGTCAAGTAAGTTTTCAATTCAATTTGTTGCTTTCATTTTGGTTATTGGCATCAACGGTGAATAGTTGACATAAGGATCGAAAACTCACTTCTTATAATAAGGTACAAATTAAACATTTAAAATATCGTGCGTCAATTTTACTACATTTTTTCTGTCTTTATTGTTTGCGTAAATTTCATATTGTAAAAACACTACCTAAGGGATAACTTGGTCACCTCTTAAATAAGTTATCACATTGTTAAAATTAATATAGGCGGGCAATTTTTAAATGTCCCTAATAGATATAATGTTGTATTTGATGTGATAAGACAACCACATTTAGTCGGTGTATCACAATTTTGACTCCTACCGATCTCTCACATTGGTGAAAGTATTTTTTCAAGTACACACAGATTAAATCACTTTAAAGTGATTTCAGAATTTAAGATTAATAAGTGAATAACCGAAACCGCTGTGACAAGTTAAGCGACAACATAATATAAGGCAAGGAATAATTGAAATATTTGCGACGTGGAGTTTGTAATGGAAAAATGAGAAATAATTTGGATAAAGGAGATGCAAAAACATATTAGGCCAGTATAGATTTAAAAGATTTTGATTAAAACCTAATGCTGCTGTTTATTTTGAGCATTTAAATAGCAATAAACATTCGTTAACAATAAAATAACCATCGGTTAGTGTATTAATCGTTTTGTTACTGGCTGTACTTAATAAAATTAATATTACGTTTTTTGCTTTTCTACGTATTAGTATCTGAAAAACTACACGAGAGTAAGAAATTGAAATAAATACAATTAAAATAAATTTTAAGGCTAACGGCCGTACTCAGAAACGTTAATTATCTTTTAATCAATCATTAAGTTGATTTTTTTTTATTCAAACTTGTAACTTAATGATGGATGTGCTAATTAATAATATCTCTGAAAGCGGTCGTAAGACCATTTCTTTATTGAATACAATTATTACAATAGAAACAAAAGAGTTAAAATAGAATAAATAACTGCAAATGATGATAAAGATATTTTCAAATTGTATTTATTTTAATTAATTTTAAGACTCAAACACCCAAACATTTTAACTATTTTTCTATATTAGCTCAAAAGTGCATTTATATAATTAGTGCTTTGGCTCCATTTCAGACTCACATCTTTTAAGTTTTTTTTATTATTCTTGTTAATTTTAAGTTTTAATGTAAATATCGCGATATGTCGTGATGGTAAAGCCAAAGATTGTTACGGGTATGGTGACCCTCTGCCGTCACACGGACTTCAGTGATATTACATTCAACATAAAAAAATGGTTGTCGGATACTTTTGAAAGTAATTTTCTATTTTTAATTACTAAAGTTGAATGTATTTGCTACAAGTCCGATTAGTCTATAAGTTAATCTACCTCCAGTAAATTACTTTAGTTGTAAGTAAGCTTATAAGTAGATTTTTATATGAAAAATTAAGGTAAATTTAGTTGTTAGTTAAAAAATAAAAAATAAAAAAAAATTGAAGTACAAATTTACTACCTCAGGATTCAAATTTAGTCAATCAAATTCTATGACAGTGATACAAGTATTAACGTTTGAAATATTCGATATATATGACAAAGTAAGTGTCGTTTTAAATGTGTATTTGTTGTAACTGAACGTCTAAGGAACAATTTTATACAATAAGGAGATTTGTAAATATTGAACGTTCAGTTTAAGGAATCATATAATGCTATTTAACACGTCGATTGAATCTCTGCAAGGTAGCTAGTGCTTTTGATTCGGCTGCCATCTTAGAATTAATTCTACAGGCACCGGAGAACGTGACCTCGAAGCCGAGTTAGCGGTCCTAATAAGTAATTAAGTGTTAATTAGGATAATTAATAATAATCTCATTGATATTCTACCTCATTTTCAAGCACAATGTGTGTTGAGAGATCGGTTTTGAGTCAAGCAGTAATATTTGTACCTTTCCACTCTCCGGAGTATAAAATTTTTTTTTCTTAATTTTATTATTATTACATTTTCCCAGTTATTTCTTGTGTTGCATAGATGTTACTATGTTTTAAGGAGATGAGAAATGAAAAATTATTGTTTGTTAGGTTTCTGCAAATTAAAAAAATGTAATGAAATATTTTTTGTTTTGTTTATTTTTTCTTCCCCTTTTTTTCCTTTTTTTTTCGTTTTCTATTGACAAGTTACACCCGTCCATCGTTTTTAATATTTATTGTAATTTTAAGTACATTATTTAAGGAATCGACTTTCGTATAAACTTAATATAATCGCACTATTTAACAGGAATTATTTTAGAGAACTATTTGATGTTTTGAGTAATAAGATGCACTGATCGGATGCGTTCGCTACTTTAACTTTACGAATATGATGATTGTCTATCAGGTTTTATATTAATGAAGTCAACATTTTCTTATTATTAATGCCAAACATCTCGTTCAATGCCCATGTAAAATCAAAATTATACTTCAAGGAGTTTAATTGAGAATAGCTTTAAAGCCCTGTGAAGTTGAAAAAAATTGCGAGGTTGGCAACATATAAGTCATTCCAAAAAGAGAGAATAGCTACTGTATTATTTTAAATTCGAGAAATGTAAACGTTTTAATAAGAGAAATTAAGAGATTTTATCTAAATGAAACTAAACAATCTATGAAAAGCTAAAATATTATCAACACATTAACATATTTCTACAAAAATTGACGACCTTAACTTAGCGCATCCATTAAAACTTATTCATTGTATTTAAATTAACCGAATTTATTTTTGTATGCAGAAATATGCATTGATAACAATAATACAGGTATTTAGTTCTAAGGTTATTTACAAATCAATACGACTCTTTACTCAGCATAAAACTTGTAGTTGTTTTTTCTGCGCTTTAGTCTTATATTATTTGTGTGTGTGAAGAGCTATTTTCAATTAAAAACCTTTTTATAAAAAACACTTTTTAAATAATAAATAATAGCTGACTCAAGATTTAATCTATAGTTTTAGACTATCTACCTGTAAATGATTATAACGATAGTAATACTTCCCTTCTAAATACTTTTGATATGAATCGCGTGTAATAAGTATAATATAACCTGTACGTTAAAAATCATTACAATAATTTATGTTGACTCTTGTTTTACTTTATTAATGATTACGTTAACCGTACTGGCTCTTAACAACTACTTAACAAAGATCTTCTTAAAACATAATTGTCCAAATACAGCTCCTTCAGTTTATAAGTAAGACCTTAAATCAAAACTACTTTTTAAAATGACTTGATTTCTGAAACTACTTTCCGCAACAGTTGACCAGTACCTCAAAGATTAGTTAATATCATCTTTTAAAAATCACTAATTCAAGTTTAAGATCTGGGAACTTACAAATAATGAACCCAGTATCTATAAAGTTTATTTTAATATAAAGCTCTTGGAAATCAAGTATCATTGATTAAGTAGCATCGTTGGGAGTAATCATGTTAAATACGCATTTTTTTCCTGATGGCAAAAAGAGTCCGTTTGTTTTTAGCGTACGCCATTATCATGACTGTAAATATCCATAATGTTTAATGTTTCTTCACGTTGAAATGGTGTTTTGGTGTCACTTTAATATTCTTGATGTCAACTTAGTGTGTAATCACACTGATATTTATTAATAGTTCTAGAAATACAACGAGCACTGTTTTCATAAACTAAAGTACAAATTCAAGTCTTAATAACTACTGCCAGTACAAATTTGAATAATGGAGTTATATCAGATTTTATGTAAATGTAGCCAAATTATTTTTTGGGGCATGTGCTGATATGAATTAATATAGATTTATGTGAAAAGAGTACAAATTGAATATTTCAAACTAAGCTATGTACGACAGCCCGCAAGGTGGACTTAGGGTTAAAAAGTGATTCGTATATCTGATTAGTAACAAATAATTTTACGTAATAATTTTAATATTTTTGTATTCGACTATAATTTTCATTAAACTTATATATTCTAGTATTTTCATTGTATTTATAAAGTTTATTGGTTAACTCGTGAAGAGCAAGGGTATACAAAGGTACTGGACATAGTACAGAATAGGAGAATAAAATCGATTGTAATATTGTATGCAAACCATCATGGTTTTAAAACTGAGTAAGTTTTTGTACGTAGCGATCTAATGCTTAGTAATTGGACTATTTGGTCGATGGTAATTGTCTGTAAAGGAAAGTGATTGTCTGTGATTTTTTTAAGCGACTTTTTTATATATACGGAAAGAATATAAATTCCTTAACAGTAAGATTAGCACTATTTGTGATTTTACATTAGATATTTTATTAGTTGTCTTCTTTTTTGTACTTATGTAGGTGTAGACAAGTGTAGTGGTGGGGTTGGGCGGGTTGAGTGTATATAAAGTTATACATAATGTACAAAAACCTACGCATATGAGAGACGGAAGTTTGGCTAATGGTATGACCACATGCGACGCTTATTTGTGTTACCTCGGAGTCGCGTGCTTCCAAACTATCCATAGGAATCCAAATTCCAGTGGCTGATACGAATTTACCTTAATGAAGACATGCGACTCGTCTAGTTAATTAACTTATTGTATATAACCTTGATTTACCTCGTTCTAGCGAATTTTTTAGTGTGGTAGCGTTTTGGCAATTTTTGTTAGTATAATAGTTATAATAAGTAACTGTTATGTTTGCTTTAAGTTAGGCAACGACATAGAAAGATGAAACTTGGTTGGTTCGAAAACTTCAACTTAGTTTTGTCTTTATTCTAAACTCTTTATATAGGTGCTGCTGTTTTGACTTTCTTCACATTTGCACACCACAAGTTAGTAGAATATGTAGGAACGCCTAAATAATGTTGTGACTTCTTTGTAACACTCATATTCCGAAAATAAATATATTTTTCTCTTTTTTTCATTTTCATCAATTTGTAACATAATTTACAAAATTTTTGATTTTATTATAAAACTGACTATCTTAAAAAATAGTAAATCTTAACTAATAGTCAAACAAGGAATTCAACTTATCGGTATTAATAACAACATTATAAAACGAAAGTATATAATAAAAATACTGACACAAAATACACAAACATGCATTACAAAAACAATTCATATGATCAGTGTGAAGTAACTTTATATAATTTACCTGCTTTTGTACATTAATATATTACCTAAAGTACTATATGTTAGTAACAACAAAAAACTAAACATGGAAGTTAAGGAGATAGTAGTTTAGATATAACTACAAATTCTTAATGCATTAAAAATAGCAGCATTATGAAAGGTGAATAGCGGTGAAGTATAAGTCTTCTTTTACAAAATTAACACAATGAAAATATAATAAAGCAGACATGCGAAACCTTAAACTATTAACTTCTAACAAGTTATTAACTTGAGGTAGAATGACTCTTAAGAGACGTCACATAAATACTTTACTAAATACCCAATTTTATAAAATCAGCAATTCATTATTGTATTTTCGAAAATCGTAATCGATTTGGGTACAAAAATAATAGTTGAAAAAGTTAATGGGTTAAGGAATCTTTTAAGAAGTTGGTTAATCTCTGTTTCATATAGCGAGTGACACTTTCTCTTTGGTGCCATGCACTTACCAGCTAAGTTTTTAAACTTTTGTTATTCCGTGTATTAACGAACATAAATCATAGAAGTAAAAAAATATGTCCAATTTTACAAATAATAAGAAAGAATTTGATAGAAACGATCAAACACTTGAATTAGTTACTCTACGTTAGTAGGGGGAGTTTTGCTGAGCATGAACTAAATTTATTTTAGGTGAACGCTTTTATCCAATGACACAAAAAAAGAATTGGAATATTTGAAAATGTCAGATTAGTCTTGATATGTCAGATTAGTCTTTATATGTCAGATTAGTCTTGATATGTCAGATTAGTCTTGATATGTCAGATTAGTCTTGATATGTCAGATTAGTCTTGATATGTCAGATTAGTCTTGATATGTCAGATTAGTCTTGATATGTCAGCTAATAAGTAAGAAATACATTAAGTCTGCAGAAATTTACAAACTAACCTGATAGCGCTAAATGTAATTTGTCTCTTTCTATTCCTATCGTTAAAAGAATATAACGATAACTTAAAATTAGTTTAGTGGGTGCCGTAACTAAATTACCGCCAGTATTTATCCATAAAAGAAAACAAAATCACCGAAATTATGAAAAATAAAACTACACAAAGAAATAGATTTTGTATTTGTTTAGGAGTGACATTTATTTCTGATTTATTTCAAACAGTATTTTATAGGCTAATAGAAAAATACGTACTAAATAAAATGAAAAGTTTTTTCTATCACACTCTATTTATTATTGTTAACCGATTTCAGGAGGCATTAACATTATTTTGTTAGGAACACTAACATCGCATTCAGTCCTAATCTGACGCAAAAAAGGAATATCATTTCAAAAATACAAGCCAACAAAATAAGACCATCTTATACGCTTAATGAAGCCGCAGTTTTAATTGTAATAACATTGCTTTTGGTCGTCATGCTGTGAGCTCTGGTCAATACATCAGCACCTATATATTGGTATATTATTGTGTAGTAGTTTTGATACAAGTACATCTGCATGCACTAATAATTAACAATCCCACAAGTACCTACAACCCGGAATAAGTATAGATATTATATGGGAAATTAATTTGTTCCACTGTGGAGTTCTTAAATTAATAAAAAAATGTTGCTAAAATATATGTTTGTGTGTTTTATTTCACATTACATTGTGTATAAATTGTGTAAAAATAAGGTGAGGAACTTGTAAGGATTAAGATAAACATAGACTAAAATAATCGCCTCTGTGGTCTAGCGGTCCGGGTGTTGGACTTGACTGCATGAGGTCCCGGGTTCGAATCCCGGGTCGGCCAACATAAAGAAAATTGGATTTTTCCAATTTTCTAATAAAAAAAAATGTTGGTCGGGATTGGAAATGTGCGTACGGTTGGCGATAGGCTTGCCACCTATCACATTGTGGGACTTAGTGTCTTCGGCTAGTCGTGGGTGCCTTGGTTGTACCTCTGCCTACCTCTTCGGGGATATGGGCGTGAAGATACTTTTTTTAGACTAAAAAAAGGCAAAGGTTTAAGTTGAAATTATAGTCAGTATTACAGTACAATGAATATTCAAGGGCGTCCCCAAAGGAAGACAAGTGGGGCAGCTGCCCTTCCCTAGAGAATTTAAAAAAGTTGTCAAAGATAAAGCAATAAAAAAAATAGTCTTGATACGTCTTTAAACTAGACTTTCTTGATCAATTATTCTAGTATACTTACAACTACTGTGCTGCTATTTAAACGCCAAAAAATCGGGACATAAGGTTCCAAACTAAACCTACAATTCATATTTTTCTCGATCTCCGAATCAATTTGCTCCCGAAGTTTTTTTTTTTCTATAAGATGTCAACGTATACGTACACAGCTCTTTTATTGGTAAGAGATAACCGTGGCATTAAAATGTTCGTCGTAAAAAGGTTCGTCCTGCCTGAGGCCGGGATGTGCTTCTCGGATCGGTTTTCGGACAGGATGATAGGGTACCTCCCTGTCCGAAATATGACAAATTCGTCATGGCGACAGGAATAGGTATTTTAGTCTATGTAAAATAATAAGATTGATAATATCCATGCTAAAGTCGTGTTTTAATTTTGGAAGAAGCTTAAATCACTCAGGCCCACAAAGGTTTTTTAACAGCCTTAGTGTTAGAAGGCGACTTGAATTTCTTACGGCCGATAATCCGCTTATTTGTTAAACTATTCTGAAAAAAATATTGTGACAGGGATTTTACTGTTAATTAAACAAGCTGATAGGTACATTAAAAAGTAGGTACCCACTTTTTAATATATTTTCATTTTCATAATATATTCCATATCTCAACGCCATTTTTGAAACGATGTTTTTTTTTTACGAAACGCTTCATTTCGCGTTTATTTAAATTAGTTCAACTCATATATTATTTAATTTCTTATTTAACAACTTTTTAGTACAAGAATAGACTAAATATCTACTAAAATTAAAAGTTTCAGCGAATATAATATACGAGCTAAAAGCATTCACGAAATCAGACGTGTCAAATTTGAAGAAAACATTTTTTGCTATATGTATGCTAAAGGCGCTCAGATTTAAACAGTTTTTAGTAAGCCGGGCCTGTGTCTTTACCGTAACGTCTTTAAGCAGTATTTTTCAATACATTCAACAAGGGATGTTTCGGAGCTTTGACTCTGATTCTGATAAGTCGGAACTTACGATTGACTTCACATATTCGGATCTGACTTCAGTTCCGACACTAACCTATTTCGGAGGTTGAAGTAGGTATAGTAAATTGCGGCATCAGCCTCCTTCAACTGATACGAATATTGAAAAACTTAAGACCAATACATTTGGAATCAATTAAAAGTAAGTAAGTATCTTTACGCCCATATCCGCGAAGTGGTTGGCAGATGCACAACCAGGGTACCCACGACTAACCGACACTAAGTCCCAGAATGTGATAGGTGGCAAGCCTATCGCCAATCGGGCACATATCCAATCCCGAGCAACATTTTTTAATAGAAAATTGGAAATACCCACCTGACTGTCCGCGCTAGCAAACAGTGATGTGCCAGAACCGTCCGGCGCTGTCGCTCGATAGGTGCACAAAAAAAATCGCATGACTTGTCCCTATAAAAACGTTTGCCTATATAAAGTTGAAAATATGTATAGTGTATGAAACTTAAATTCGACAATTCGTAAATAACAACAAAACCAGCCATGTTTACTCACTAACAGTACTTGACTATATTGTTTGTAAAAAATATTAACTTTGCAGAATGAAACGCTATGACATTTATACATCATTGTAAAGTGAATTTTATCTAGAAAATTAAAAGACATCATACTTTAAGACTTAAGTAATAAAATGAAAGTACTGACGACATTCTTCCTCAGCAGCTTTTGCTCAATCATAGTAAAAAAAATATGGCATTTTGAAATTTCTCTGTCGATAAAACAGCACATCAAAATTGATAGAACTAGGTTTTTATGCCATCTAAGATTCTTTTTTAACATTAAATACCACAGCTGTAGCACAGATACACAACCGGTTCGTAATAAGCACTGTAGTGCCACTAACAGTTCTTCGCTAAAAAAATATTGGCACTGCAGTGCCCACGGACTGTCAAGTGAATACCACATTTTCTTTTTGCTATCAAGCCGGGATTTGAATCCGGGACCTCATCAAGTCCAACACTTGAACCGCTAAAACACAAAGGCGACTCAATTAACTTGATTTAAATTTCTAACTCTACTTGGAATAACGTAAGTGATTTGCATTGTCTATCTATCTTTTCTATATTGTAATAAATATTATAAAGATTAAGTAACTTATTGTTATTTTGCCCAAATATAACATTTTTTTGCCATCTTTTCTAACTATACCTCTAACTTCGAATCCCACTCTGGTTCCGACTAGGTACGGTAAATCGAATTTAAAATTTCACGTATGACTACAGTTCCGATAAAATCACCTCTGTTATATCGCTACTTTCAACTATGAACGTCAACGTCTAACTTTTGAGTTGTTTAAATAAAATATCTTCACGCCCATATCCCCGAAGAGGTAGGCTGAGGCACAACTAGGGCACCCACGACTAGCCGAAGATACTAAGTCCCATAATGTGATAGGTGGCAAGTCTATCGACAACCGGGCACGTTTCCAATCCCGACCAACATTTTGTAATTATAAAATTGGAAAAATCCAATTTTCTTTTTGTTGGCCGATCTGGGATTCGAACCCGAGACCTCATGCAGTCAAGTCCAACACCCGGACCGCTCGACCACAGAGGCGATCACAGAGTTGTTTAAATACTTATTATATACCTACATATTTGCAGATATTATTGCTACAATTGAAAATCAAACGAAATTACCTTAAGTAAAGTTCGATCATAACTATATGAACGACTTCATTCTTAGCGATTTGTCCAAATATTGCATGGCTTGCCTACCATGATAAGACACTTTTTATTTTTGTTAAACAACCAAACGCTTCGCCGTGGCGTTGCTACAAGTTTTTTTTACCCCTGGACAAATCACACAAATTGAATCTAACCCCAAAGTAAGCAAATTATATGCTTGTGTTATGGGTGTTAGTCAACGACACTATTAAATAGATACCAGAATACATTTAATAAACACCCAGACCCGGAAATGCAGACATCTAAATGTTCATCACACAAATGCCTGCCCCCGTCGGGAATCGAACCCGAGCCTCTTGATTCGTCGATGCAGTTAGGCGAGTACGCTAGCCACTCGACCAACGAGGCGGTCAAACGCACGGACGGAAGTGTTTTAATTAATAAATTGGTAAACATAGTTAGGGCTGCTTTTATAGTAAGATAATTATTAATTTTCTATGTTATTAGAAAGCGATAAGGCGATAAATGTCCCTTGGAGATACCATATACGTTACTGGCTATCATATGATCGGGATCTTAGGCTACGAGTGCTAGTATCTGCCGAACCCTCAAGGGCAAATCTCGGCAATGGCCAAAACTGACGCTTTGGTGGCAGGGTAGTTAAGTGGCGGAATAAATCCTGATGAGCTGCTGCACAGTTCAACACCACCTAAGAAGTTCTCTCTAGGTTCCTATTTACCAACGGCACTTAAACTAAAAAAATATTGAAAAATTAAGAAATTAAAACTTAAGTTAACAAAAAAGTTTAGCTGGTCTGGGGCAATACAACCCACGCATCCTAAGCTAAGGGCAAAACACTAAAATGGGAACCTTCCACTTGAGAGCCCTTACCGTAGAACATTTAATTGGTTAATTATCTTAGTATAAATTATTAAAATATAATAAAAGATATGATATATAAAAAAAAAACGCATCATTTCTTTTTCTATTGCCGGATAAATCACTAAAATAAGGCAAGCAAAGCCGTAATTGAAATCTAGTACGTAACCACTTCTAAAACAATACTAAATTAAACTGGATCTATTTAGTTGTGGTATTTAATAAGAACAAAAATAGCAAATCTATTATGTAGATCGAAAGCTTAAGATGCCGGCGATAGCAGATTGAAAATTGATTTTGCAGTTGCGTAAACTACAATAGTATTTACACTGTTTACTATGGAACAATAGTATCCCTGCTTCTTACATACTCGTACTTGGTATCTAGTTTAGTAGATAAATGTTTTATTAGAGAAATTAAGATTGTATTATCTTCGCCAAATTCTTTGAAAACTATGGATAAATCAAAACTAATCTTACTTGTTGTTTATTGATCTCTATCTTGATTTAAAATAACCCATGTTCAAGTTGTATTAATATATTTTTTATATTAAAATTTAGAAATATTTGATTCAGGCGAAAGAAGCACCAAGCTACAATTTATTTCATAATCACCTGCAGTTTTTATTTTTATTTTGATTGTCTTATAAAAAAGAAAGAATTAATTGCAATTTTGTGAAATAAAAAATAATTGTAGCAGATTTTAAGAAGACTTTTTTCAACAGTAATAAATAGATATTTGGAGTCCAGATTTCGTGCGAAATATAAATACAAGTGATATCTCAATACCCCCTCTTTTCTTCGTGGTACTTCGTTACCTTTGCCAAACCCCTCGCTCCCTCTCGAGCCACACGTGATTATTGGACGACCCTTTAGCACAGAATCATTTCTTTACCTAAACAAAATGAAATCTGCGTATGTATACATACAGAAAAAATCTGTATGTTAAAAATTATATTTACACAAAATCAGATATAGACAACTAAAATTGCAAAACTAAGATTAACATTTTGAGTATTTGAAGCAATTAGTATGTAAAGTGGTTGAAGCAGCCAGGGTTGGTATACATATAAATTGTATGTTTTAGTTAGTATAATACAAATGGATTTAGATTTATTTTATTTACTATAAAACCTCTGTGGTATAGCAGTCTAGGTGTTGGATTTGACTGCATGAGGTCCTGGATTGGATTTGGATTGGATGCCCCGGTCGGGCACCACAAAGAAAATTTGGATTTTCCAATTTTCTAATAAAAAAAAATGTTGCACGGGATTGGATATGTGCCGATATCCAATCCCGGTTCCGATCCGGACGGTTGGCGATAGGCTTGCAACCTATCGCATTGTGGGACTTAGTGTCTTTGGCTAGTGGGTGCCCTGGTTGTGCCTCTGCCTACCTCTTCGAGGATATGGGCGTGAAGATACTTACTTACTTACTTTTTACCATAAAACGATATCATCCATCGCCGCCACCTTAACTCAATATATTGATAAGACCGACAAGAATAATGATATTCGCAAAATAGCCTTAGGCATTGATTTAACATTTGCGTTAATACATTTGACATTTAATACAATTACATTTGAAGTTCAGTGTAAAAAAAATGCGGAAATTATACTAGTAGAACCAGTTTCTTCAAATGTAGTAAATAATTACCGAATCGCACATTTCGACGGCGGTTAATTAACATTTAATTAGATTATACAAAAACACTTGAACGCCTTCGTACATGCGTAGTGTGGTCTATATTTGGATCACGTGTAGGAGAATATGAGCTATATTTCTTAGATTAAAGCGGTAAAAACAATATTTTATGTTTTTAGTAGCACTTTGCAAAAATGTTGTAAACATTTATTTTAATTTACATTATTTTTGTTTATACTTATTTAGTATTATTCATATTTACTTCACAATAAATAAATATCTCTAGACAAATTGATCTAAACCCAAAGTAAATTACGTTTGTTTTGAGGGTCTTTTGCAATTATAATAGTACACAGATTTTATTCAAATAGGTATACTATATTGCCCTAAATGTTAATTGAGTGTTTAGTAGAAAATCCGAACTTCCATCGCCCTACTAAACTGATATTAAGAATGACACATATTTTACAATAAATGTAGTCTAAGAAAAATATTAAAAATAAGTTGCCTAAAAAACTTGGACAGAACATTTTTAAAAAAGTGTGTATTAGTTCATTTTTTTTTGTAGACAAGCATACACGAAAAAGGCAAATATTATTGATAGAGAATCCAACAGAACGGAACTCAGATTAAACACTAAATTATTCCTTCTTTCTGAAAATGATAAAGGTACCGGTTTTTCTTGAGCGTTTCTCTCTAAGACGCCCTAAGTATGTCATTTTTAAAAAGCACTCGGGTGCATGGAATGTTGTTGTGACTAAACTGGCTGACAGGTGAAGAATTATATTATTTACCTCTTTACTGCATCATCAAATCCTACTTACGAAAAGTAAAAGAGTATTTTGTGGAAATGAAAGGCAAACAGGCAAACAGATTTCCTGATGGTATATAATTGACAACGGCAAATATGTTAAGGCTGGGATGAAAATCTTGCGTAGGTATGTGAACTGGCTACCCCGCCAACCACAATGTGAATTAAACGTTCATAGCGGCATTGGCAGGAAGAAGTGTGGCGGTAATATCAATCTCTAACTCTCATCTAGGCACAGAGTCAGGGATATATAAAATGCCATTTGCCAATAAATTTCTTGGTAAGTGAACGGTTAGGTATTAATCAATGAAACAAGACACTACACACTTTCCCCGTGTAGCCATGTAGGTCCGGCCTCCTTTGCAGAATAGACCATCTGCCTTTCTAGCCAGGCAGCTCGTAAAAGGCGAGCATAGGCTTATCATCACTAACACCGTGACATCTGACTAGGTGGTAAGAGTTTTGCAGCGATTAGCCCGTATTGGTACCACCGCCTTACCTATTCCTGCCGCCATAACGTCATGACGTGTTCCGGTTCGGAGTATAAAGTAGCCGGTAAACTTATTTGCCCTTAAACATCAACATTTTGCAGACGACTTTGCGATGTCATATCTTAATATTTTAGTATTGAGGGATACTAAAAGAAAAAACACGTATTTAATTATTTTAAGATCAACATACAAAATTTGGATGGTGATTAAAAAGTCAGGGTTTATATGAAATTCCCGTGTCACAATGTTAGTTACCGTACACCTCCGAAACGGCTTGACCGATTCTCATGAAATTTTATCTGCATTTGAGTAGGTCTGAGAATTGGCTATCATCTATTTTTAAAACCCATAAGTGATAAGGATGACTTACCCTCATTTTTTTACTAAAATCACATTAAAGCAGAACAACGTTTGCCGGGTCAGCAAGTCATAATATAAAAAGTAAAGAAAGAAGCAATTTGAAATTTTGAAATCGTCAAAATTATTTACTTCTTATTTGACTGCCTCGTTGGTCGAGTGGATAGCGTACACGTCTAACTACATCTACCGACCGCGAGACTCGGTTTCGATTCCCGACTGGGTCAGGCATTTGTGTGATGAACATTTAGTTGTCAGTATTTCCGGGTAGGGATGTTTATTCAATTTATTTTGTTTATCTAGATAAAAACCAGACAATTTTAACATTTTTTATTTAGGATGACGATAATGGTAATTAAACTAAGTAAGCCTAACATTTCGGCCACAGGACAGCGACACACCTATAACATCTACGGTATCTATTGAAATTTAAATGAATCTAACCCCAAAGTAAGCAAATTATATGCTTGTGTTATGGGTGTTAGTCAACGATACCAATACGTAGAAATACTTAAATAGATAACCAGGATAAATTGAATAAACACCCAGATATGGAAATGCAGACATTTTAATGTTCATCACACAAATGTCCTGCCCCCGTCGGGAATCGAACCCGAGCCTCGAGGTTAGTTGGTGTAGTTAGGGATGTACGCTAGCCACTCGACCAAAAAAAATTAGCAAAATTTTTCCTTCTATTCAGGCGTGATGTAGTGACCTAGGAAAATGGGTTTAGCCCGTGTTGGTCCGGGCTCCTTTGCAGAATAGACCATCTGCCTTTCTTGCCAGGCAGCTCGTAAAAGGCGAGCATAGGTTTATCATCACTAACACCGTGACATCTGACTAGGTGGTAGAGTTTCGCAGCGACTCGCCCGGATTGGTACCACCGCCTTACTTATTCCTACAGCCATAACGTCATGACGTGTTCCGGTTCGGAGGGTAGGGTAGCCGGTAAACTTACTTTTGCTTGAGGCCTAACATCCTGACCTCAGGTTGGCAACGCACCATTACCATCTTTGGTGTCTCTAGGCTGCGTGAATTTCTTGCCACCAGGAAATCCGTCTGCTTGTTTGCCTTCCTATAACATAAAAAAAATGGGATTAATTTTTATGAAAACAGATTTTATGGTTTAAGCTTCAATAGCTTAAATAAGAGGCTAGTTCAAATCCGAACAATTTTAACATTTCTTATCCAGGATTCCAATAATAGCACTTAAAATTATACTCGTCCGTCCGGGTGGATGTCTGTCTTCGCGTGATAAAACTAAAAAATTAAGATTTTTTTCTACGTATTTTTCAGGATAAAAAGTATCCCTTTTTATGCCCAGGATAATAAGGTATAATTATACCAAATTTCATCGATATCGAACCGTTAGTTTTCACGTGATGCCTGAACACACAGACAGACTGATAAACATTTTTTTAATCACATATTTGGGTTTGGTATCGATTCAGTAACTATTTTCAATGTACAGAATTGACCCTTCTACAGTTTTATTATATGTATAGATTTAAATTCTTTCTTAAATTGTTGTGCCATAATAAAGAGCACTGATAAAACATATTACATACTAACCGCTACAATCATTATCTACATAACAAAGAGTCCGGCTATTTTCAAGTACATCAAGTGAACGCCCAGCCTCCTGATTTATTACCTCTCAATAAGATGGAGTATAAAAGCTCGTGTCATTGGATCCAGACCATCATTCACTTGGTGGATAATCTTAAGGACAATGGCTAAGGTATATTTTTGGACATTATAGTTTTGCCCTTGATTCCAGAAGGGATCGTTGGGATAAATTTATTTGATCTATTATCAAATCTTATGACGAAATATATAAAAAAAATATTGTTACATTTTGTTTAAAAAACAGAGGTTATTAGATTTTTTAGATAGTGGTATAGCGTTGAACTTGACTCCTTGAGACCGCGGTTTAAATCCTCAGGTCAAGCAATAAAAAAAGAAAATGTGAATTTTTAATTTTCTAATCAAAAAAATACTTGGCCTGGGCCCTTTTGTCGAATTGCTATCATATTGAGCTAGTCGAGGGTGCCCTGGTTGTACCTCTATCTACCTCTTGGTGGATATGGGCGTGCAGACTATTTTTGGCATCTCAACTTGTTTGATGGACTGATATCGATACGTTTTTTTCTTGTTTGAAAGTTACTGAACAAACGAAATCTTTATATATAAAAATCAATTTCTGTTCGTTAGTCTCGCTAAAACTCGAGAACGGCTAAACCGATTTCGCCAATTTTGGTTTTGAATTGTCTGTTCAAGTCCAGGGAAGGTTTAAAAGATAAGAAAAAGGAAAAAAAACTTGCGATAAAACTAAGAAAAACAACATTTTACTTTTTCCCATACAAACTAAACGGGTGGAACGTAGTTCGTCGGGACAGCTGGTAGTGTTATAAATGTTTAATTTTTTATAAGGTTTTGTTTATTTTCTATTGCAGAAAAATTGTGGAAGTTCTAATTTTTTAAATTACTTAAAAACTGCTCGTTTAAATAAAATATTAAGGATATTCAAGAAATGAGTTTTTTTGCTTACGAACGGTAGTTTTTTATACGAATAGTAATTACGTACGTTTGTTCTATATCTATAACTCCCGACATTGTGTAACTATGAGCAACGCTTCGTTATTAAACAAACTACCAACGGTTATACAAACGGATTATGGCTCGTTAATTATAGGAACCGGATCTAAAAGGTTTTATGGCCAAAATTTCGTAAGGATTTTATAGTTTTTAATCAACTTTTTACTGTTCTTTTAAAATAAAAACTTGTAAAAGCTTTGTATCTTTTATCGTCTTGTTTAGTTTTGGTGAAGAAAACTCCAAGTATATTTTAATAAGACATAAAAAGTTTTAACTTTACAGCTTTGAAATGCCATTGAGTTAGAGTTTTTTAAATATTTTTTTAAGTTCGCCTCTGTGGTCTAGCGCTTCAGTATTGGACTTAAATTTATGAGCTTCCGGGTTATCTCCCTTGGTCTGGCACCAAAAAGAAAAAGTGTTTTTTCAATTTTGTAATAAAAATAATGTTGCCTGAGATCGAATATGTTCTCAGGCTGGCTTGCCACCTATTACATCGCGCGATTTAGTGTCTTCGGCTACTGGCTAGATGTGAATGCCTTGATTGTATCTCTGCCTACTTCCTCGGTAGTACGGGCGTAAAGATACTTTAGTTTACTTTCTAACATACATTTAATGAAATAAAAAAAGACGTTGTCCGCGTAGTTAATGGTCCCACAGAAACATTTTTTCGGGATAAAAACTATCCTATGTGTTAATCCAAGTTACTCTTTATGTGTGCGTCAAATTTCAAAAAAACGGTTCAGCAGTTTTTGCGTGAAGGAGTAACAAACGAACACACAAACTTTCACATTATATAAGTATGATTAACCTAGTGCGAGATACACATACATTATCTTCACTTATCTATTTATCTAATTTCTTTTCAGTTCATCGTAGTTCTCGCCGCTTTGGCAGCTGTGGCTTCAAGCTCAGTTGTACCACTAGCCCCCTCCGACTACACCAGCTTCTCCTATGACGTCGCTGACCCAAACACCGGAGACTACAAGAGCCAGGTCGAAACCCGCGTTGGTGGGGTTGTCAAAGGACAGTACTCTCTGCTTGATTCAGATGGAACCAAGCGCACTGTAGATTACGCTGCTGATGATTTAAATGGATTCAACGCTGTTGTCCGTAAGGATCCAGCTGTTGTTGCTGCTCCTGTTGTTGCACCAGCTGTCGTCCCAGCTGCTCCAGCTGTGATTGCCGCTCGTGCTCTTCCTGTTGTTTCATCCGGTGTTGTTGCCTCACCAGCTGTTTACTCTGCCTACTCTGCTCCAGTATACGGCGCTGTACGATCTGTGGTATCTCCGTGGTCAGTTGCATCTCCTTATTACTTTTAAATATTAAAAATGAATATAAAACGTTGTGTATATAATGAAAATGAAAATAAAAGTGAAACTATTGGATTTTTTTAATGATGTGTTTATTTTTAAAACAGCAAAAAATTTAGGTATATTTACGCCTGAAGAGGTTTGCAGAAATACAATCAGGGTAATACGACCAGCCAAAGATACTAAGTCCCAGGATGTGGTACCTTTAACGATAGGTGGCAATCCTATTGCCAATGGGGTATATCTTCAGTCCCAGGCAACTTTTTTTTTAAATATGAAATTGAATAAAGGCAACTCTGTGG
>NJDD01001675.1:53104-71523 GCA_002245505.1 Calephelis nemesis | reverse complement strand
TTTCTAAGTATTAAATTTAATCATTTTAATTACTGGCAATGTACGAAATAAAATGCCTTATCATACCGAGTTCATCGCTTTCAATGTGAGTTGGTGGATAATTGTCTATTGTAGTACCAGGGATTCATAATCTGGAGCATATCTCCTTATATATGATGTGTACGATATATTGCATTCTTGGCTCTACACCCGTCTATACTCATGCTGAACTGATGATTAGATTAAGCCCTTGACTTTCGACACCATTTATGTTACTGGTGCGTCGCTATCTTATGGCAGGTATCATAGAACAAATGCACAATTCAATCGGCTACCTTCATTACGGAATACGACAATTGTGAACACTGACGTTGTGGCGGCAAGATAGGTGACGGTAACAATCTAGGCAAATTGTAGTAATCTCTTCAATGTACTAACATAATAATAAGCTAAATAATAGGATTACTAAAGGCCACTTGCATGTCTAGAGTTAAATATTAAACTATGAGTTAGCTTCTAACTAGGGTCAAATCTTTTTATATTTGGCAGTTGAACTTCTTTTTAAATTTGACCCATGAACATGCAAGCGGCCCTAAATGTACGATCGCCTCGTTGGTCATGGGGTTAGCGTACCTACTTTATCAATGCTACTGATTATTCACTAGGTTCTGGTTTGATTTGCAACAAAGGCTGGACTTGGTTTAATGAATATATACATATATATTTATTTATATTTTTGGGCATGGGACCCAGGACCTCATGCAGTCAAGTCCAACACCTAGACCGCTAGACCACAGAGGCGATGACTTACTACGTACTTTACTCCGTGTTTATTAATAAGACGCCAAATGTTCACCTCGAAATAGTTAATTTTAATTATTTTATGATCCTTAATTATTTTAGATTTCCGATTGAATTAAATAATGTCTAAGATTACTCACGTCCTAAAGAGCAACTAGTACTCCCATAGAATACCGTCGGATGTCCAAATCGTATAAATGTCTAGAATTTTGCATATTTCCACATTAACGAAAAACAACTTGACTCAGAAGCAATGGCTGTTAAGGTGAGATTTTAATTTACCATTGTTTTATTAACGTATTATATTTTAAATAACATAAGCATTTTTTTATCATGGTAATTACTTTAACTGTTGTGCCTCTGTGGTCTAGCGGTCCAAGTGTTGGACTTGACTTCATGAGGTCCCAGGTTCGAATCCCGGGTCGGGCAAAAAAAAAAAGGAAATGTGGTATTTCCAATTTTTTAATTAAAAAAAATGTTGCTCGGAATTAGAGATGTGCCCGGTTGGCGATAGGCTTACCACCTATCTCGTTGTGGGACTTCGTGTCTTCGGCTAGTCGTGGGTGCCCTGGTAGTGCCTTTGCCTAGCCCTTCGGGGATATGAGCGTGAAGATAATTAGGAAGCATTTAATAAGACAGTTTCTATTTCAACTGAGTTATTATTTAATTGTCTTGTCAAGGGGTTAGCAAACACGCCTAGCTACACAGAACAAAAAGAAGGCTCGGGTTCGATTCTCCACGGGGCAGGCATTTGTGTGATGAACATTTAGGTGTCTGCATTTCCGGGGCTGGGTGTTTATTAAATTTATTCAGTTATCTATTTCAGTATTTCTATGTAATAGTATCGTTGACTAACACCCATAATACAAGCATATAATTTGCTTACTTAGAATTAAATTCAGTTTGTTTAACTTGGCCAGGGATATTTATTTGTTATTTATAATGACTTGTGAATGCTTTTGGATATTTTTATTTTATTTTAATGTTACGACTACAAGTGATTTTTGCATTTTTTAATTCAGAGGCACACGGTTTTAAGATAAAAGCCTTAAAGCAGAATACATTGGGCTTAGGTGTTGGATGATAATTTTAATACAAAATATCTAATGATAATAGTTCAGTAGTCGCTGTTAATCATTAGTAGTTGCTGTTAACATGCTGTTAATCATTACATAGCATAAAAGTCACTTTCCCCTTTCTGTCTATATCTATGCTTAGATCTATAAAACTACGCAACGGATTTCGATGTGTTTTTTAAAAGATGTAGTATTTCAAGAACAAAGTTTATAAGTATGATAAAAGTTTTTCCACTCGTGTGAAGCTGGGACGAGCCTGTTAGCTACCAACATGTTGCCAATAAAATATAAAAACATGGTTAATACTTTGAACTAAAGACTTTGGTCTAGTGTACTCGTACTGCACCAAAGAAATTCTAATTTAAGGTACACATAATTATCAAAACGGAAATTGGACAAAGAACTAATTCGTAACCCGAAATATTTTTTTTATTCAACGTGTCGATTAATTTTGAGATGATGTTGCAAGCTTATGCAAACTTTAAAACTTTTTTAATGCTTACACGAATTACGAGTCCTAAATATGATTTTAAATTTAGTAAGTAATTTATTTATCATTTTATTATTTGCTTTTGGAACCCACACACATTTGACCGCCTCGTTGGTCTAGTGGCTAGCGTACACGCCTAACTACATCGACCGACCGCGAGGCTCAGGTTCGATTCCCGACGGGGGCAGGCATTTGTGTGATGAACATTTAGATGTCTGCATTTCCGGGTCTGGGTGTTTATTAAATTTATTCTGGTATCTACTTTAGTATTTCCATGTATTAGTATCGTTGACTAACACCCATAACACAAGCATATAATTTGCTTACTTTGGGGTTAGATTCAATTCGTGTAACTTGTCCAGGGATATTTATTATTATTATTTATTATTAAGTATCATTAATTTAAGTGATTCTTTATTTTCTTGTGTAAATTAAATAATGTCACCTTACCATTTCATCACTTGCTGGCTTAGCACTCTCAGAAATTCATTTTTTTGGTTTATTTGTAACCTACATGTTATTCCGAATTATAAGCTATATTCCTGTAAGGTTTCATCTCAATCTGTTTAGTACTTTGTGCGTCAAAGAGTAATTAACATTCATCCATTCTCAAAAACCTTCGCATTTATGATATTAGCAAGATGAAATTCCAGTTGGAGCATACATAACATTTCGATCTGTAGGGTTAATATTAAAGCTCTCAGGCCTCATTGCTACCAAGTCTGGATATGATAATTGAATCTTAGGGAAATTAAGGAATATACTTTATTTTTGGGTAGCCAAATGACTTACTCATTGAAATCAAAGTCAATTTTTGCAACCTTATTGCGATTAAATTGATCATTTTCCCCTAAATACCTGTTTATATCAAAAAGATCAATTGGAATATATAACCAATACAAAAACTTACGAAAATAGTACTTACATTTCAAAACAGCCAACAAAAGAATGGACCACTTCCCATACAAAGTTTGCCTTGGAACTAACAAACCATACACAATCCTTAGAACACTGTAAGTAATCAATGCTTTTTTTTAAAAATCAAGTCTGTATAAGGGACACTAAGTTTTCAAACTATATTTGTAAAAAAATATCTTAGATTCGCAGTTACATTCTCATGTTATTTTTATGAACTAAAACTGTGTAATTCGTGTAAAAATGCGTTAAAATATTATCCGTTGATTAACCAGAAACTTTCTTTTGTAATAAACTTTACGTGAACGGAATTTGATAATACAAATGGGATGAAAAACTTGTTTACAAATATTTGAAGTCAATAGAAGGAAGGTGTCAAAACCCCGAAAGATTTAGTTGTCAAATAAATTATTTTTTGTAATTTTGGCAAAGCACACACTCTATGATGATACAGCCTTCTAGGATGTAACCAAAGAGTATAATAATATACCTGTGATGTAAAATATTGGAGATTTTTATTTTAATCCTTTAGTCATTTTTTACGTCCAATCATTATTTTAGCCGTATCGAACTTAACTTTTCTTGTTTGTAACCACACTATAAAATAATAATTAGTAAGTCATTTTTAAAAAACCTTCAAAACTAAAATTGTCGATTCAAGACAGACGAAAAAGTTTTTTTTATAATTCGTAGCATAAAAGATTGTCAAAATAGAATAATAATTTAGGCTACCATCATGATAAAACCTTTTTAAATACATTTAAATTAATAAGTGACCGTAACCGTATATGTATTGAGAAATTTAAATAAAAATTAAATAATATCTTTATGAGTTTTATGGTTGTTGGAATTAGGGTGAATTTGGTCCATGTCCTTTCTAGAAATATTTATGTAGCAATTGATAAATATTGATTTTGAATTTGACAAATTCGAATTTGGTGTCTTTTCTACATATTATGACATCGATTACACCTCATAGCACGTGAAGGTTCCTTGTTTTATCTAGTTTATTTTTTACTAGCAGTTTCACGCAGATTTGCCTGCGTAACTTGGCTTCTACTATACCGATTTGGATGAAACAAAGCCTATGGATACTGTCACTCGTGGATAATGTAGCTTTCGAATAGTGAAAGAATTTTTAAAATCGGTCCAGTAGTTTTTGAGCCTATTCATTACAACCAAACAAACAAAGTTTTCCTCTTTATAATATTAGTATGATGTGAAAGGTAAGCGAAGGTTTTGGCACCATCGAGAGAAAACATGGTCGAAGTTTTTTTATAATTAATGGATTTCGTGTCTATATTGAGCGGATTTAGTCAATTTTGGTCTCATTTTGTGCAATTTTGTTCAGTGAAAGTGCACAAATGAAATAATCATGAAGAAACTAGCGTATCGTGTATTTTCTCGTTACCGTAAAATCTCTCGTCAAATGCGGCCACCCAAGACCTACATGACTTATTGACGACATATGACTTATAACAAATTATAATTGAATCCCGATTTTGGTAAATTTGATTCAAATATCTACTTGACTAATAGCAAAATACTAACGTGAATGCCAAAAGCTATAGAAAGAAGCAAGCTAAGAAAGGTAAATTCAATTCAAAAGCAGGCTAAATTCGCCGCTGTCCTGTGGCCGGGATGTCACTTGTCAGACTTATAATGCCTGTCTAACAACTATACTACCCTCCAAACCGGAACATGATAGAATCACTATGGCGACAGGAATAGGTAATGTGGTAGATTCCTAGCCCCGGGTAGGGCATATGACATAGTCATTACGGCGACAGGAATAGGTAAGGCGCTTGATCCCTACCCAGGCCAGTTACTTTATAGTGATCTTTCACTAGTGGTATTGCTGGTTATGACTATTACTTAATGCTTGTCTCGTACAAGTTGCCTGGCAAGATGCAGATGGTTTATTCTACCCAAAAAGGGGAAAACTGTTACTGGTTAAGCTACTTGTGGGGTACTTATAAACATTTGATTTTTTTTTGTTATAGGAAGGCAAACAAGCAGACGGATTTCCTGATGGTAAGAAATTCACGCCGCCTAGAGACACCAAAGACGGTAATGGTGCGTTGCCAACCTGAGGTCAGGATGTTAGGCCTCGAGCAAAAGTAAGTTTACCGGCTACCTCCGAACCGGAACACCTCATGACGTTATGGCGGCAGGAATAGGTTAGGCGGTAGTACCAATCCGGGCGAGTCGCTGCGAAACTGTACCACCTAGTCAGATGTCACGGTGCTAGTGATGATAAGCCTATGCTCGCCTTTTACAAGCTGCCTGGCAAGAAAGGCAGAAGGTCTATTTGGCAAAGGAGCCCGGACCAACACGGGGAAACTATACTACAAACTTCTATTTTCTGTCCCCTAAAACCGGAAGTTAGTAATAATGTTCCAAGGGAAACATTTTAGTTCTCAGTGAAAAGTAACAATGAACTCATTGACCTTGACCTTGTAGATGACACTATATTTAAATTTTATTGTTTATCTAATTTGGCTTAGAATAAATTATTTTTTTTTAAAATAACGGGACTAAAACTAGTTTTTGGCAACTTAACTCTACGGTCGGTTGGTCGAAGTCATCTTATCGGATTTAATATTTTAATTTATACGAAAAACTGCACTTGCGAATTTTATTTAATATTTTTTATGATTAGAAATACTGTGTAAAATATATATTAGAAATACTGCAAAAAAAAGACGTGTGGCACTCGGTAAACTGTGTAAAGCTTAGGCATAAGCAAGCATGAGTCACCAGATTTTTTTTATGATATTGGAAGGCAAACAAGCAGACGGATTTCCTGGTAAGAATGAAAGTAAAAAAGAAAATCATGGTAATGCCCGGTTCCTATATTCAAAAAACGAGTCGTTTTGATTACGGATGGTAGTATTTTGTACGCTTAGTAAGATTACTCACAACGGTTGCTCGTTTTCGACCATTGATTCTAAACATTTTTTGAAATATTGGATGAAGAATGGTTTAGATGACGGATTTCGACTCGTTGATAATAGGAACCGGGCATAAGAAATTTCTGCCGCCTAGAGACACCAAAGGTGGTAATGGTACCAGGTGGTGTAAATTGAGGTCGGGATGTTAGGCGGGGAATGAGGGAGATTACGTATGTGCAGTGACGCCGATACAACTAGAGGCGAGTTGCTGAACTAAAGAGACAAGCGTGATAAAAAAGTCATTAAAAGTTCTGCTATTCATCGATAGATGGCAAATGGAGGGTTAGGTTATTTTCGTTACGGAATTTCTTGATTTGGTGGTTCTCAAGGCCCGCGATAGAAGCTATGCAAAAGCTTAAAAGTTGCTCGGGATTGGACATGTGCCCGGTTGGTGAAAGGCTTGCAATATTTGGTTGCTGTGGTTGCTCGGTCGATTTTAATATGTTTGTTCAAGTATACAAAAATTGAGTATTTGCCTAGATTTCATCAGACCTAGACTTGATAGAAATTAGAACTGTATCAATCACTATTAATCGAATCAATTTTAATTAACATCTACCCAAACCAAGTAGTCGAGTCTTGACTCAATAATATATTTGATCAAAGATCATATGAGTACCACGCATCATCTTAAGAGTTTTGAACTATGTAAAGTACTTCATAAGTCACATTTTTCTATCAAATCAAAACGACCCATTGAGATCTAATGCTACTAAGGGTCATGGGTCCCGACTCAAACGCGATGCAAAGGGGTAAGTGCCGCAAATTTTACGGCGCTTATGACCTTTTTTACGAGTCGATGGATTTGAAGATACGACTTGAAGATTGACTAATACTCGTTATATTAACCAAAAAGTCCGGATTGTAGTACGATCGAATCTTTTCACTCGATTAACAATCTCCTGAATACCGTGTGACCTGGGTCACGGCAAATAAATGACCGATATAGTTCTAGTGGAAATGAGACCACCACGGAATAGCGATCATTATTTTCGCTCTTGAATTTAAAAATGCTTACTGTAGGCTATCTTTCAGAAGTAGACACATACATAAGTTTGACCATAAATCTTGACAAGTTATACAATTTTTATTTATTTTTACTTTGTGATATTGGGAGACAAACAAGCAGACCTATTTTCTGATAGAAATTCACGTCGCTTAAAGACACCAAAAGTGGTAAGATACGTTGCCAACCTGAGGCCCGGATGTTTGGCCACGAGCAAAAATAAATTTACCGGCTACCTTATTCTCCAAAATGAACGCGTCGACGGCAAGCACTGCCGTAATGGTGGCAGGAATAGGAAAGGCAGTAATACAAATCCGAGTAGGTCGCTGCGAAACTCTATCACTTAGTCAGATGTCACGATGACGGTAAGCCTATGCTCGTTTTTTACGAGCTGCCTGCGTCAGGAATATAGATGGTCTATTCTGCAAAAAAAACCCGAATGAACATGGGGAAGCGTACAAATTTTTTTTTACGTTATACTTTTATTACAGTTGTTTATAATTCTTGACTTTTCTGATCTCATATTCATGGACATCAATTGTTCCTTTAATCGTTATCTTTTGATTAAATTCACATTCGATTCCGTTTCATTTTTGAATGACCAAACGTACAGGGTCGAATTTGATTTTTATATGTTGAGAATTTAAAACGTACAAACATACATCACTTAGTCCCTTATGGAGTAGGCAGAGAGTATCGAGTGCCAGACCTAATGATCCTGACAAACCTGTCCAAAAAACATTTCAGACAATATCATAATGTTCGAATATTGTTTCAGTTTGTTGTCGTACTAGTCGCGCTTGTCGCCTCATGCCAATGCGGCGTTCTGGTGCAGAGCAATGGTGATGCCTCAAGCTTTTCCTACGACGTAGCCGACCCCAACACAGGAGACTTCAAAAGCCATTCAGAAACACGCGTCGGTGGCGTTGTAAGAGGACAATACTCCTTGCTGGACCCGGATGGCACAGTACGAACTGTCGACTACACCGCTGATGATGTGAACGGTTTCAACGCTGTCGTTCGTAAAGATCCAGCTGTTGTATCTGCTCCAGTAGTTGCCAGCTCTCCAGTGGTCACTAATGAATATGTAGCTCGGACTGCGCCTGTTGTATCTCAATCTGTATACTCATCCCCAGTAGTTCCATCTGTGGTATCTCCTTCAGTATATTCGTCCCCAGTAGTTTCATCTGTGGTATCTCCTTCAGTATACTCAGCTCCTGCTCTAGTATCTGGTAACTCATACGCGTATTCCACTCCTTCAGTATTTGCATCACAGTACTACCCAGAATCATATGTGGCTCCTTACTCTTACTATGATGGCTACGGATACAAGTCTGCTCCATACAGCTACTATTACAAATGAGACATTTTAACCACGAACTATTGTTTGAAGATTGTGAATATGTAAATATGAACCCTGATCTTATTAAAGTTGTTTCCGATTATTACTTTTTATTTATTTCTCAATATATTTGTTCCTTAATTTGCTTAGTCACTTTCGCCTGTGAGGTCTAGCGGTTCAGGTGTAGGACTTGACTGCATGAGGTCCCGGGTTCGAATCCCGGGTTGGACAACGAAAATTGGGGTTTTCCATTTTTCTAATAAAAAAAACGTTTCTCGGGACTGGATATGTGCCCGGTTGGCGATAGGCTTGCCACCTATCATATTGTGTCTTTAGCTAGTCGTGGGTGCCCTGGTTGTGCCTGTGCCTACCTCTTCGGGGATATGGATGTGAAGATACTTACTTCACTTGTGTTTGTTCCTTAATATTCTTTTCTTAGGAATTCAGTGCTACCAAAATACTTGATAGTTTTGCATTCCTCTGAGGCACATACCATTATATGATAAATATCTAAGAAGACACCAGAATAGGAAAGAGCTGATTTGATATTTATTTGGTATGTTGTTTAAGAAAACGTTTATAGTCTTCGAACAACAACTAAAATCCCAACCGCAGGGCAGCGACACACCTGTAACATTTGTGGTATCTATAGGCCACAGTCGTATTTTATCATTAGGAAAAATGTGTGCTTATTCGCTGACCTACCACATAAAAAATTGGAAAAAGCCAGTCAACAAGAAGATTCATAACACTTGCATATTTTTCGTTCTTAAACTATTATTTATATTTTTATCTGTTATTGAATCGACATACAGAAAATTTTAAATATTTTTTTTGTTGAATTAATTATTAAAATACAACATTAAAAAAACAGTTTTAATAGAACATTTAAAAAAATTAAGAGAATTCCAAAACAATATAAATTTTACACAACTGTCAATCGATTGACATAACTATCAGCTGTTAATTAATCCGATTTAAATATTTATAGCTAAGACTGGACAAAATCGTGGGATCAGTTTATTTAAAAAAATAAGTATAATAAACACAGATATAGTATTTCGTTGCCTGGGACTATGTGCTATTGACCTTCTCATGAATGGCACATTAAAATATACAAATAAACAAATGACTTTAGCATGTTTGCCATTCATACAACATCCTTACAAAATTGTTAATGCGAGAGGCCATACTTTATTATTTTATATTAAATTAAACGCGAAAGCCTATCTGACCGTCTCTTTCGCTCTTTCACGGCCGCTGAACCAAATTTTGATGAAATTTGATATATTCACACACAACTCAAAATCCGACTGTAAATATACACTATTTAAAAATAAAACAGCCGCAAAAAGACTACGCTGTTGGCTTATTTCAAGAAGTCACATAGTACATATTCATTATTCTAAGATAAACGGTAATTTAGTTCAGATTAGTTAGTCGTTTTGTTGATTTGCCATATTATCTTATATAGCAAACTGCGTAACGCCTAAAGTAAATTAGTTAGAAGTTAGCAAGTTTTTGCATTTTGTAGAATATTTCAAAATGAATCCATGAAAAAAACGTATTTACAGATTTATTGCAGTTAATGAGTTCTTGCAATAAGCCGAAGATAATTTGTATGAAAATCATTATTATTCTAAGTTGCGGATAAATAGTTTGTTTATTATAAAAGATAGGCTAGAAACAAAAGTCTTTGAATACATTCTATTAACATCAATTAATCTCGAGTATTTAATATTATAATTTTAGACGATTTAAAAAGGAGGAGGTTATGAGTCTGCAATATTTGTCTTGCAAAATAGGGCTTTACGGGCAATTTATAACTTAGGCCCAAGAGTTTCCCGCAGGGAAAAGTTAAAAGAGACAAAAATTCTAACTAAAAGTGCTCTTAACCCTCTGCTTACCTCTTTTGTGAATTGGGCGTGAAAAAAATTACTTTTTTTTAAGACACTTTTGATGATAAGTGTTATTAATGTTTTACCAAAAAGTTCTATTACTATAGCAATAGTATATACTATTAGCATTGAATCCGATGTTTTTAAATTTGCAACACTGTGTGTCTGTGTAGTCTCCTTGATATAAACTGATTATTTCCGTCGGCGGAAGAGCTTCCGTCTACCAATGCATATAAATAAATATTCACATATAAAAAAATATATAAATTCACACATATTCGTCATTCAATTAACATAACTTAGGAGAAAAACTAGTTTTGATCAAGAAAGAAGTCGAATTAAAGTATCTATATTTTTAACCGGTCGTAAGTTGCACTGTCATCATTTTTATTTAATAAACATAGTTTGCACTAACTTTCGTAATAACGAAAACTGAATAAAAAAGTTTGTTTAATTGCACACCAGAGTAGAAGTATTTTTGCCTCCGTAACCCCGAAGCGGCAGGCAGAGATATAACTTGGGCCACCCATGAATAGCCAAGACTCTGAGTCAATGTGATAGGTGGCTACTGGCAAGCCCATCTGGATACATAACTAATGCCAACCTTCTCACTTCATTTTTATTGCCCGACCCGGTATTCGAACCCGGGACCTCTAGAGTCAAGTCCAACAACTGAACCGCTAGACCAAAAGGCGATCGAATAGCACGAATAAGTTCCTAAATAAGTTCTGGGATTAGTTACGCTACTTGAATCTAACCCCAAAGTAAGCAAATCATATGCTTATGTCATGGGTAACGATTCTAATACATAGATATACTTAAATATATACTAGAATAAATTTAATAAATACCCAAACCCGGAAATACAGACATCAAAATGTTCGTCCCACATGCTCCCTGTCAGGAATCGAACCTAAGTCTCGCGGTTGGTCACTGTAGTTAGGCGGTTACGCTAGCCACTTGACCAACACATTCATTTCTTTTGAAGCCAATATGCGTTTATAATATCTAGTGAGTTTCCCTAAATCAGCAAGCCATGAGACTACCAAAGGATATAATATTATATCCTTTTTATTTATTTTTATAATGAATATTCATGGTATTCAGTTATTACTACCTACCCATAATAAGTATCTTTACGCCCATGTCCCCTAAGAGGTTGGCAGAAGCACAACCAGGGCACCCACGACTAGTCGAAGACACTAAGTCCCACAAAGTGATAGGTGGCAAGCCTATCGCCAACCGGGCACTTAAATCCTTTTTTTTGCCTGACCCGGGGATTGAACTCGGGACTTCAAGAAGTCAAGTCAGAAGCCGGACCGCTAGACCACAGAGATAGAACTAAACTAACTAGAGAAAACCACAGATAATCCTTCATTATCTTATCTAATTCAAACCCATTTACTCGCTTGAATTGTGGAACATTAAGATATTACACTACAACAAAGTTCATTCCGCCATTGTTAACAAGCAAAATCATGCTAATTGATACTTAATGTAATTAAAAGCTAGTTAGGACTTAGTGCCTTTGGATAATTGCGAGTGTGTTGTGCCTCTGTCTACCTCTTCAGAGATACGGTCGTAAAGATATTTTTTACGGAAATACACTACTCTAGTTACATATCACTCATATGTCATGTGAAATAGCCTGTGACCAACCACCAACAAATCTGACAACAGTTTTTTTTTACGATATTAGAAGGCAAACAAGCAGACGGATTTTCTGAAGGTAAGAAATTCCCGCCGCCTAGTGACACCAAGGTGGTAATGGTGCGCTGCCAACCTGAGGCCGGGATGTTAGGCCTCGAGCAAAGTAAGTTTACCGGCTACCGGTTACCGGTTCGGAGGGGAACCGGAACACGTCATGTCGTTATGGTGGCAGGAATAGGTAAGGCGGTGCTACCAATCCGGGTGAGTCACTGCGAAACTCTACCACCTAGTCAGATGTCACGGTGTTAGTGACGGTAAGCCTATGCTCGCCTTTTACGAGCTGTTATTGTCATATTGCCTCCGAGAAACCAATTCCAATGTAGATATTACGGTTCGCTAGTAACTTGATATCGTATGTCAAATTTATATATTAAACTCAAGTTTTAGATGATAGAAGGTAGAGGTATTGGAGCTTCTCAATCATAGAAAATTGATAGAAGAAGGCGTTACCTTGCGGAAATCCAAACTTTAATCCAAATAAAATTATTTTGTTTGCAATTTCCCGCCAACAAAATGTGTATGTATTATGGCGTGACAAAACAAGCAAAATAGTGCGCTATGAATGAATTGGACTTACCAGAAGCGAAACTCCCAATTATATCCAGCTCCTCACTACACACTAAACTGGTCTATTAGCACTAACAATCTGAAAACTCAACGTACGTTTCGCTTCGTAACCGAAGCATCGTCAGGAGATTACGAGTGCACTCCATGAAGGTCAAGCAGTCTGCTGTAGTCTGTATTAGTATACATAGTGTACATTTTGTTGGCGGGAAATTTCAAATTAAATAATTTTATTGGGATTCTCAATCATAGGTTTTCAGATGACTAGCTGTTAACCTGCGACTTCATCTGCTTAGTATATTTTTTATAAAATAGGAGAGTCACGTAAGATACTTTTTCACTAATGTCTAAGCGATTTTCCGTGGGAGAGGTCACTAACTCTTGGGCAACATCTAAGTATACAACAATAAAATTCTTCTCGTAAATTTTCTTCTCCTGTCTAGCTAGGATTGGAAACGGTGGTAATGTACGGTAGATAGGATTAAAATAATCTACCTTTAAAAGGATTTGTAATAAATAATGGAGCTTATCAAACATGTAAATAAATAAAATATCTATTAAAAGTATAAAAAAGTGCTATAATTGAAGTGTTAATATTTAACTTCTTTTAATTTAATTAAATATTTGCACACCACAATGTATTAGAATATGTTGTTTGTTTAAATATCTTTGTGACAACTTTTTGACACACATATTCCGCAAATAAATAATATTCATTTTTCATTTAAATTTCAAAATTAAAGAAAAAACTTACAACCCCAGACAAAATTTTAATTATTTATGCGGAAAAATAACGATATGTTTTTATTATATATAGACAAATAAAATAAAAATTTATTGTGAGTATCCCCGTGTTGGTCAGGGCTCCTTTGAAAAATAGACCATCTGCCTTCCTGTCAGGCAGCTCGTAAAAGGCGAGCGAAGGCTTACTGTCACTAACACCGTGATACCTGACTAGGTGGTAGAGTTTCGCAGCGACTCACCCGGATTGGTACCACCGCCTTACCTATTCCTGCCGCCATAACGTCATGACGTGTTCCGGTTCAGAGGGTAAGGTAGCCGGTAAACTTACTTTTGCTCGAGGGCTAACATCCATGGTCTCAGGTTGGCAACGCACCATTGCCAACTTTGGTGTCTCTAGGCGGCGTAAATTTCTTACTATCAGGAAATCCGTCTGCTTGTTGCCTTCCAATATCATCAAAAAAATAGTAATACGCGACGATTTAAGTTTACAATCATATCAAACCAAAACTCCAGACAAAACCTAAATTTTGATCACTCAGGTTTGAAGCCAAAAATAGGCATTAAAACCGACTTGTTCGTTCAAGTCATTCAGACAGACAGATATCTCTCCATGCCCTCTTTTTCCGTGCGGGGTTAAAATGATGCAGATAAAAGAATAGAGAAAAGTTGTATCACATTCGATTTAATAAAAACAATTAGTAAAAGTAGCCTGGTATAATTCAAATTGCCTAGTAATAGTACTGAATAGGTTGAGCTCCATAGGCTGAGACCTGATAAGGTGAGACGTAAGATCCAGGGTAGTATTGGGGAGCAACAACTTGTGGGACGTAAGAACGAGCAGCAACAACTGGGGTAACAGCAGGAACAACTGGGGCAGCAACAACTTTGGAAGTAGCAACAACTGGGGATGCTGCAACAACAGGGTCTTTGCGTACAACAGCGTTGAATCCGTTCACGTCATCGGCAGTGTAGTCAACCACACGTTTGGTGCCATCAGGATCCACTAGGGAGTATTGTCCACGAACGAGTCCTCCTACTCGGGTCTCTGATTGGCTTTTGTAGTCTCCAGTGTTGGGGTCAGCAACGTGGTATTCAAAACTTGAAGCTTCATTGTCTCCTTGTACCAGTGGCACGACTGAGCATTGGATGGAAGCGACTAGCGCTGCGAATACTACGAACTGGAAAGGAAAAAAATGTTTTTTTAAATAAAATAATAGAAAACTTAAAAAATATGCGATTCTATAGTACATAATATGTAATAAAGAATATATCTATATATATATATATATAATAGAAAGTGGTGTTAGTTGTTACACTTTATATAACTCAAGAACTGCTCAACTAATTCGGCTGAAAATTGATAAGAAGGTAGCTTAGAGACAGGAGACGGATATAGGATACTTTTATCCGGTTTGACTATGGAGAAACTAGGAAAAACTACATTTTAATTTTTCCCATACAACATGACAAAATCATTTTTTGGGCCCCTTAACAGATACACACACAGCATATGTATATTTTTATCCAATTATGCGATAAAAATAAAATAGTAATCGGTTGGTTATAATATTTTTGTGGAAATTAGAAATTTAAAAAAATACATGTCTGCAAAATGTATACAAAATAAGTAAAATAAAAAAAATTTGAAAAATACCTTAGCTGCCATTGTTGCTTAAGTGAATAGATCTAGTGGACTGGATGACAAACTATTATTTCAGGGGTTTTTATACTATAGGAACATCCGAAGCATTAACATATAATATGTCAAATTAAATACCACCGCTTTGGATATATCAAATAGATCAGGAAACATAAAATATCTTCACTTAAACTAGATAACCTTATGAAGGTCACTATTATGTGGTAGTCCTTGTAGAGTGGCCAATAAGGTAGACCGTTTATGTGAATGTCACGTAACATCCTTTTGCGGCATTTGGTAAATCCGAATAAGAAGTATTTGGAATGCCAAATATTTTTTTTCGTGAATTAATTAATCCTATTAATATTATAAATGCGAAAGTTTGTATGTATGGACGTATGGATGTATGGATGTTTGTTACTCTTTCACGCAAAAACTTCAAAGCCGATTACGATGAAATTTGGTATGTAGGTAGCTGAAGACCCAGAATAACATATAGGCTACTTTTTATCTCGGAGTTCCCGCGGGAATGGGACTTACGCGGGTGAAACCGCGGGGGCAGCTAGTTCTAAATAATTAAGCGCAGTAAATTTGCAAAGACCAACTACAACTACTTCAATAAGCAACACGTAGTGATTTAATAATTATTTTTGTGAAGAGAGAAAATGTTTCCAAAATCATTGCAAATCAATTTTATTAACAGCTTACCAGTAGTTTTTGGGTTGTTCTCGTACTTAATGGTGCAAAATACTGTGTTTTAAAAAATAAAAAGAAATATGAAATTTATATGGGGCCACCTCGGAATCATGATATATTTTTACTAAAAAAAATCATCAAAATCGGTTGACTATTATATATAGCAACATATGACTATTATATATAGTAATCTAGCAACAAACATAAAAAATAAAGTTTAATTGAGACCCTCCTCCATTTTAGAGCCGGTTATAAAGTAGTTCACGAATACTGGAAAAAACATTAAATAAGTAAACAAAAATGTAATCAATGTTTATTTAAACTCTATTATACAAAAAAAATTATTTTACTATCTCGACTTCCTAAGCCATTGTAAAATTCAGACTATATTAAAATTGGTCAGGATATAATATGAGTATTTTTCATTGAATGAAAAATAAATGACTGTGTTCATCTATATTGGTGGTAATTCTGCTGTTCACAAACTAAACTTATTTCAGATGCTATCTTTTTTCAAATGAAAGAAAAACAAAAGAGATGGAACGTTTTAGACACTTCAGATTAGTCCGAACATGTCAAATCGCGATGTTTTTAATCGACGTTTTCCAGGCGAGGTCGACAATATTTACATACGATTAGAATGTTTCATTATTTTCAGTGGAACCCGCGAGGTGGAGTAAATTTCATAGAAAATAAAGCGATGTTGCCAAATTCGGGAACGATTTTAAAAATTATACATTGTGAAATTCGCTAATCAGTTGTGAAAAAATCACAGACTAATACATAAATAAATACTTATCCCTATAAAAATTTCACAAATTGGTCTAGCCCCACTTTAGCCAAAATTGTATGCTTATATCATTGGTGTTAGCCGATGTTACTAATACCAGAGATACGTTTACAGTAATACGTTTAAATATTTAGAGACTGCGGCAAATTGAAAAGGACGATTTCCTGTACATCGTTCACACAAAAAAATGATATCCGAAGGTAAGGTATTAAATATTACTCATAAATCCATTAGGTAATTATTTAAAACTATTACTATTATTAAACTATAGCTATTAGTTGCCGACCTCAGGTTGGCAACGCACCATTACCACCTTTGGTGTCTCTAGGCGCCGTGAATTTCTTACCATCAGGAAATCCGTCTGCTTGTTTACCGTCCTATTTCTTAAAAAAATTATAAGACTTACGCCACAAACAGTATTTTATGAATTATTGTGATTCTAAATATTTTAACAATAAAATGTAGATACCTACAATTTATCCTTATTTTTTTTAACATTGATTTTCTGTTAAGATGTTAAATAAATTGTCGTTTAATTAGATTAATTAAACTAAATTTAAAAAGATTTAAAATCTAAAGAAAACCAAAAATACGGAAACAGACTAAATTAATACCTCTTTATTGGCAGTAATTTCTCAAACTCTGAATTATTTGAAAGTAATTTCTGAATTTCTTTCTGAAAATAGGTATATTATTTATGCCAAAAATTAAAATGGCAACCATTAGGAATCTATGGACTATGATAGTTCGAAGTTTAGTATTTATGGCACATTTATGGAATTTTTGTAAAATGGTGAATTTGTGTACCTGCGTAATATTTATACATTTTCTTGTAATTTTAGCTAATTAAAATGCTTTTCTATATTTTAAACTATAGCTCTGATTCCTCCATTACAGTATAAAAGTTTAAACGATACTTTTAAGTGAGAACTGAGATAGTGAAATTGTTTTTGTGATTTTGTAATAATGTGGAAAGAAAACATTTAATAAATTATTTGAATCATTTCCCAGTATAAAAACATTTAATTTAATATGTATGTGTTTAAAATTGTAACAAAAATAAAAAGTTTTCCATTATGTTGTTGTTTTTAATTTAATGATAAAACCTAAATTTTGATGATATGCAGTTTACTGTTTCTATGTTTATGTATTGATACATTACAGCATGTATATTTTAACATCCAAAACATTCCGATGAAAATAGAATACCAGGGTCGGATATCCCACAAAATCTACGTATGTTTGTGGTTACCAATAGATGGCGCTGTAAAACATTTTGATTCCACAGTTTTTGTATGGATTCAAATTTCTTGTCGGAGTACTATAGTTGTTCTATGACGTTTTCCGAGTAATAGTTTAGACGTCTGTAGAAATGACGTGTACGGTCTAATTTGACAGCGCTAAAAGTGTTTTGTCTCTTTCTGTTACTTTCGTTTAAAGAAGACAACGATAACTTAAAATTAGTTTAGTGAGTGCGCAACAAAATTACCACCAATGTCTATAGACTGCGGTTATCTCTGATCATCAGAGGAGCCGTGTGCTTGTTCGCTGTATTTTTATCCGAAAACCGGTAGGCTATTTATAAAATAATAAAGAATAAGTGATACGTAAAACAGTACAAGTGTTTCTTCATTTAAAAATATGAATACTTGGAAGTTTTACCAAGCGCCGACGATGAAAAATAGCAAATATGTAAATAATTTTATATATATATATATATAATATATAAACTCAGACTACCACGTACGATGACTGACTGATCCCGAATTGATCTCCCGGTTGCTGTCGTGCTAGAATCACGGTGTTGGTACCGTC
>NJDD01001675.1:12698-31362 GCA_002245505.1 Calephelis nemesis | reverse complement strand
ACAAATAGTTTACAGAGACGGTAGAGGGTATAGTAAACTTGGCAAGCCGTAAACTGATAGTAAGGGCTCAGAGCTTAATATATTAATATGGCTTAGAGCTTATATTAGTATAAACTACATTGTTAAAAGTTTGCTTTGAAACCAGCCAACGCTTTCATCAATGCATCGACTATCGCTGGTAATTATTAAAAAATTTTTTTTTTTACTTTAAGTATATTATGCTTTTAGTCAGAAGGACCTCGCAATTTCTCACTTGTAAGACATTGAAGTTGCACGATTTGTTTTGCATAATTCAAAAAAAAAATTCCCTCTTCAATTACCAAGGTTTAAGATTGAAACAAACAATATGTTAAAGATAAAAATACTCATAAATAATCATAAAATAAAAATTAAAACAACACACAGAACCTGAGACCACGAAAACCCTTTTTTTCAAGGGATTTTATCAGAAAAACTATCCGCAACACAGATCGAGTGCATGGTACATAATAAACACATTTGCTCAATACTTTTAAACCGTTTAATTTTTTATTTAAACAAAATACTAAGGTAAGTATTTTTTTAATGCAAATATTTTAATATAACTTTTCTACATTACCTTACAACCTTTATGATACCTTTTTTAGCGAACACCTACGTCCTAAGAGGAAAACGTGTTTTAGGTTTCTAGCCCTAAGGGTAGTTAGGTAGTAGCCTACGGCCTGTGTAGTTTATGTAGAAAATTTCACCCTTTTAGCAGTAGAATTTTAAAAAAATATGAAATATGTTACTCACGATTTTTACCGTTCTTAATTCATGGAAATATTCATTAAAATACGTCCAAGGATTAAAAAGTTTCCTACAAATTTTACACCTTTTTCGTTTTCACCCTCTTAGGGGTTGAATTAAAAAAAATAACTTAACATTTTATTCAGTCCCATAATTAAAACCCCTGGGGATTGAAATTTGGAAATCGTTGAAAAATCTAACTCATAATTTGTTATTATATTAACTAAACGAAATTTCATATGATGGTATAGTTCTTTTACTAATGCATAAATTGCTTATGTAAAGGACCTCATCAGATTTTCAACATCCTACAATTATAAGGTCGTCAACATAAACCAAAATGTATGCATTGTCAAATATAACCTATGATTACAATCATATTTGGTTAGGTATATTTGACAATATACTACTCGTTGGACCATAGTAAAATTTATATTCGACAACTTCAGAACCATGATAAACCTTTTCAGAAAAGTACTTATTAAATCGGTTCGTATTTACTGAATCATCAAGTAACAAACACAAAGCAAAACATACAATCGAATCGAGAACCTTCTCTTTTTTTAGAGTCGGTTCAGAAAACAAAACAATTGTAGATAGATAAAATTTAATTTTGTTTACATTGCACAAATTTTTAACACATATTTACAATCCTCAATTTTATTTTTTACTAGTATTTAAGAGGGTAGGAATAAGATGACAAGTATGAAGCAGCTTCAGCAGAGGCGAGGTTGTTGATGATTCCAGGAGCAGCCAATAGGCGGCCAGCGTAGTTGGGAGACGCTACACCATAGGGTACGGTAAGAATGGGAGCTGAAGGTGCATCATACTTAGCAGCGGCAAATAAAGCCGGAGTAGACCCAGCAACGAGTGCCGGGGCTGGACCAGTGACAAGAGCCGGTGCAGCGTATGTACGGGTATCGATTACACCGGGAGCAGATATAATTCCCGGAGAGGAGATGATTGCTGGCGATTGGGCTATAACTGCGCGAGATGCAACAATTGGTGTAGGTGCAATCAAAGATCCATAGGCTAAAGAGCGGGCAGCAATGATTTCAGGGTTGACTCCAGAAACAACAGGGGCACCAATAACTGCAGGCTCCTTACGTACTATCGCATTGAATCCATTAATATCATCAGCAGCGTAGTCAACGATGCGCTTGGTGCCGTCAGACTCGAGCAACGAATATTGTCCCTGTACATTTCCACCAACACGGGTTTCCACTTGGCCCTTGTAGTCTCCGGTGTTGGGATCTGCGACGTTGTAGGCAAATTTGGTGTAGTCGTTGTTTACTTTTGCGACTGGGACCACTGAGCTGTGGCCCAGAGTGACCAGGGCGAGTACAACAACAAACTGAAAAGAAAAAATATCAACGTTATAATACATTGACGCCCTTTTTTTTGTATTTTTTTTATTTAAGGTAAAATGTAAAGAGAAAATTTTATCTCCCTTTTATATGCATCTTGCGTACACACATGAACATGAGTTTAGGAAAATTTAGAATAAGGAAACAGAGTAGGAAAGTTATTTTTTAAAACTAATTATCATATTTCGACTCTTGTTGCAAAAAAGTAACTAAAAGTTTAAATGTTAAGAAATAAATTCCACATAAAATTTAAACACCTGGTTGAAATAGTAAGCTTTTGGGGTAATTTGTCTATTTTAGTTGTCTAGGTAATTTTGTTTTGTTTTTTTAATCTAAATCAATTTAGTAGTTTATGAGTGCGTAACAAACATTGTCATCTTTACAATTTTGCGAATTAATATTAGTAGCATAATATTATGCCTGCTGTAAATACTCGAAATCAATGCAAAACTAGTTTAGGAAGAAAGTCACTTTGTTGCTGTATACCTTAGCTTCCATTGTTGCTGAATGTTTCTCGTAGAATGAATACTGAGGTTGGAGGGTGAATGCTTTTATATTATACGCTGTGGAAGGCGGGGTGTGGAATCTAGATCCTTATTAAGTTTGCGTGTTGAAGAACATCAAGGTTGAGTTGTTATATAGCCCTGATGATGCTTGTATAGCGAAACCGGTTGGCTAAATTATAAAAATAAAAAATAATAAAATATATTGTGGAAAGTACAAGTGTTTTTAAATAAATTACATCAACATCAAGGTCATTTAGTAAGTTGGGAAGTAAATACATAAATTTTCGGAAACACCTTAAGTTTGACTCTCAATTTGACTAGGGAAAAATGTACATTTGTAAAGACACTAAACGACAAGTCTAGGGTTTGACTTGCGAAAGGACTGGAGTTTATAGAATGACTGAATATCTATTTTGATAAATTGAATATTCTTCAATTTATTTCTGTTTATATATAGAAAGTTTTTAATTGAATCAAAACTAGGTAATTTGATTAATGTAATTAGTTCAAATTGCCATAATATTAACAGTTCTTTAGTATTTATTAGCCGAAGTTTCAAAGTAGAATCACCTGAGCAATCAAGTAAAACAATAGGTGATTATCTCTTAGTCTAGCATGACTACGACTACGTGTATATTTTTTCTACAATCAGTCAAGATATAATATGCCTACCACCTTAGTTAAACACAAACAAACTTAATAAATGAGTTTTATATTTTAAAGGGCTAGCTAGTATCTGCGCATTTACATCTTTAATATCATTTTAAATAAAGAAAAAAAAATGTTCATTCCACTAGTAGTTTGTGTCGGTCATCGCAAAAATAAAAAATAATCTTAATTTAGAGCTTCAACCAGAATACGTACCTTGTCTTCTGATAACATGCCTAAATCTGAAACAATATGTGACATAAAAATTAAACAAACAAATCTATTGGCAGTTTATTTATTTCTCTTAACTGGTATTTGTTGTATATTGTGTTAATAAAATAATAAAAAAGACCTTTCGTGTCTAATTTAATAACTTTATAGCTGGCGTATTTTTAAACAAAATTTATCCCTCCATTAAATTCAATTTTCCATACTAATATTAGAAATGCGAAAGTCTGTCTGTTGCAGCTATACCTGAGGGTCGGTTTTTTATTCATTGTGATTTGTATATAGGCATAAGTTCAAACGCAAGCCCATTTTATGAAAAAAAACCCACTTGTGAAATATGTAGTCTTTACAATTCTATTAAATATTGTAGATAACTTTTCTGCACGGACGAAGTTGCGAATCAACAGCTGGTCATGAAATATTCAAATTTAAAACTAACAGCGAAAATGAATTTACAATTTAACTTTAACTCTAATATTAAACACTCTGCCTCACTGCCTCTGACATGACATTCGCCAAAATGTACTCAAAGTTATTTGCTAGGTAGTGGTATTCCGTATAGCTGTACCGTCCTTATAATTAGCAGGGATTAAAGAATGGTACATAGTAATATAGGCTATAATACCAGGTGGAACCTTGGAAAATTTTACTTCGTGTTTATAAATAACACTGTTAGGGCATATCGCTAAATATTCTTAGTAGTATGAGCTTTTGAAAAAGCTTAAAAGTTTGAATTTAAAAAACAAAGCGCATTGTTCAAACCCTCTGATTAACAATTACCTTAACTTACATCAGCTTTTTGTTCATATCCAATTTAATTACATCATACGGCTTGCGACCAATCGCGAACGAAACAAATGTAACAAACTCAAGGCGCCCGTACTGCAACCGCCCCCAAGGTAAGGCGCGTGCCTTTTATCAAATATCCTACACACCCACTTAGACAGCATTGCTTTCTGTGGATTTTAAGGATTTTTGTAATGATAGCAAACGACATGGTGTTTCTAGTGATGGTAACATACAACCATCTCATATGGTATGTATGAATGTTTAAAGTCACATGCAAGCGCACTAGCTTCCCTATCCCGCCAGAAATACGACTACAACCAGCAATGACGTTATGTTTGTTTGGTATAATGATTATACCAAATCCCAAATTTGCAGAATAGACCTTTCCAGATCCTTGCCAGGCAGCTCGTATAAGGCGAGCATAGGCTTACCATCACTAACACCGTGACATCCGACTAGGTGGTAGAGTTTGGCAACGACTCTCCCGGATTGGTACCACCGCCTTACCTATTCCTGCTGCCATAACCTCATGACGTGTTCCGGTTCGGAGGGTAAGGTAGCCGGTATAATTACTTATGCTCGAGGCCTAACATCCATCCCGACCTCAGGTTGGCAACGCACCATTACCACCTTTGGTGTCTCTAGGCGGCGTGAATTTCTTATTAACAGGAAATCCGTCTGCTTGTTTGCCTTCCTATAACATAAAAAAAAATTCGGGACTGATGATACACAGCAAACTATCATTAAATTAACTTTATTGGTGCTAACTGAAATTCATGGCTTAAGTAATAGATAGTTGTCATATTATTAAACTGAATTTAGCTCCCTACTGGCATAGCATCATTGAGCCTGCTTAACTGAGTAATAACTTATTACAATAAACTATTTACTTTCAAATGCTAATTTTCTTATTTCATGTTAAATTTGTATTAAATTAAATATATAAATATTCTTGGAAAAACTACACGAATGGAATCTAACCCTAAAGTAAGCAAAGTATATGTTTTTGTTATTAGTCAACACTCATAACAAATACCAACCAAATCGATCAACGATTTACGTCGTTTTCGTTGACCGACGTAGATTTTTTTTTAAATAGGTAATAATAAGAAAAAAATAACAACCTCCTATAAATAATGAATATGAATGGACAAGTCACACAAATTGAACCTAACTCCAAAGTAAGCAAATTATATGTTATGGGTGTTAGTCAATGATACTAATACATATAAATACTTAAATGGATACCAGAATAAATTTAATAAACACCCAGACCCGGAAAATATGCAGACATCTAAATGTTCATCACACAAATGCCTGCCCCCGTCGGGAATCGAACCCGAGCCTCAAGGTTGGTTGATGTAGTTAGGATATATTATTAATTTTTGAATATTGAAATGAATACAAGAATAAATTTAGTAAACACACTCAGAAATGACATCTAAAGGGTAGTGTAGTGTAGTGTATCTGAAGTGTACGCTAACTTTTGACCAACGCGGTGAATTTATAGCATGCTTGATGTTGCACGTCATTTTTAATCGAAAAAAGAGGAAGCTATAAATTATTTTCTTAGCATATTTGTAATGCAACTACTCAGCAAATAACAAACGAATTTTAATGGTTCTTTTTCGTGAAGGTAGACCAACGTTCTGAGATGGTCGAATGTCACTATCTGACTTGTGGTTTTGAAATTGTTGTTAAAAATTTATTTGTCTGAACGAATTACATGATAACGGACCATACATTAACAATGGACTTAGGATTTAAACATATTTCGTATTTATATTATCAGTAAAAGTTTTAGGGACTATTAGTATCATTATTAAGTTGTTACAAAAAACAAGTGTTTTTGGCTAGTTGTGAGTGCCCTGGTTGTGTCTCTGCCTTCTCCTTCGGGGATAAGGGCCCGAAGATATTTTACTTTAATTTTACCTTAGTTAGGTTTCTCCGGCGCTCATTTTGGTATTTTTTTTTATTAACTGTGTAGTACAGACCGTAACTTTTACGTTAATAATATAAACGTTTAAAAACGCCTAAATTGTATTTGTGAATATATTTTTAAAATTTGATTTAGAAATAGAAATAAAATTAAAACCTTAATAATCGAAAAATAGAATGGAAATAAAAACCCTGCACGGGAAGTCCCGTGAACTCCGAATTTTGAAAATTTAAAAGCAGATAAATTTAAAAATTTCAAAAACTGTAAATTTTAGTTAAACGTGATGTTATAATATAGGTTAATCTTATCCCTACCTGTAACATTAAAATAATATACCTAACTAGCTGCTACCCGCGGCTTCGCCCTTGTAGTCTATTTTTTTTGCAATAAAAAGTAGCCTATGTTGTTTGTCAGTGTCTATTCTATCTCTGTACCAAATTTCGTCAAAATCGGTTCACTGGTTTAGGCGTGAAAACGTAACAGAAAGACAAAGCTACTTTCGCATTTATAATATTAGTAGGGATAGTTTAAAATTTCAGGGTATACTTTTTTGACAATTTTTAACTCAGTTTCTAACTTATTTAACAACCTTGCAATATTGCGTTTACTAAAGATAAATTTAACTTCACGCATTCGTAATATTAGCGCTACATATAAAAGCGTTTCAATGCAGCCTTTGTGTACATTCCACAAGACACATTCAGTAGCAATGGAAGCTAAGGTATTGATTTTTTCTTTAGACAGAGATGTTAAACATTGATAAAAACATTGATTCCTTTGTTTGAATTTATTTATAGATACAGATTAAGATTAGTCGCCTCTGTGGTCGAGCGGTCCGGGTGTTGGACTTGACTGCATGAGGTCTCGGGTTCGAATCCCGGGTCGGCCAACAAAAAGACAATTGGATTTTTCCAATTTTCTAATAAAAAAAAAATGTTGGTCGGGATTGGAAACGTGCCCGGTTGGCGATAGGCTTGCCACCTATCACATTATGGGACTTAGTATCTGCGGCTAGTCGTGGGTGCCCTGGTTGTGCCTCTGCCTACCTCTTCGGGGATATGGGCGTGAAGATACTTTACTTTTTACTTTATTTAATTACATTATTTTTTTGGTAAAAAAATACAATTAATATTTTTTTATGGTAAGAGGTAATGAAAACACGGATCTATTGATGAAAGGATGCCACTGTTTCCGACGGATACCAAGATACACATAGATGTTATCCTGTGGCCAGGATGTTATGCCTATTGTGCAAACCTACCGTCTATCCTACCTTCCAGACCGAAACATGACATTGTCGTTGTAGAAACAGGAATAGATAAGGCAGTGGATCCCTCAGCTACTACACATCATTTTGCCACTAGTAGCGTTGTTGGTGATGACACATATAACTTATGCTCGTCAGTTTCGAGCTGGTAAGGTGTTTTATACACCAATGCTCGAATTATAATCAAATTTTAAATACATACAGAAAAAAAGGAAACCGAACAATTGTGACCTTAAAATTGCTAATAAGGATTAAAATGAAAATATACTCGTAACTATTCACAATCCAAAACAGTTTTGCGAAGTTCAGAGGCACAATCCAAAACGTAATAAAATAGGTTAATATTTCATAAACTTTGTTTTTTTCAGATTGCTATAGTTCTCGCCTTGGTCACTGTGAGCCACAGCTCAGTGGTACCAGGCACCAAAGTAGATAACGAGTACACCAGTTTTTCCTACAATGTTGCGGACCCTAACACTGGAGACTACAAGAGCCAAATAGAGACCCGTGTCGGAGGAAATGTCCAGGGACAATACTCGTTGCTTGAATCTGACGGCACCAAGCGCATCGTTGACTACGCTGCTGATGATATTAATGGATTCAATGCGATAGTACGTAAAGATCCAGCAATTATTGGTGCTCCTGTTTTATCTGGATCCTTTGTGAAATCCTCCCCTATAATTTCAGCTGCTCCTTTTGTTTCTGGATACGCGCCCGGAATTATTGATGCACGCAATTTAGCCGCTTCCTCTTTGATCCAACCAATCATCGCTGCTCGCTCAGTTGTACCCCAACCACAAGCTCTCATCTCCTCACCTTCAGTAATCGCAACTCCCGATTTCGTTAGCACTCGTACTTTTGGCAAGCCAGCTCTTGTTGCTGGTACTGCTTCTAGTTTCATAACCGCCACTAATTACGCTGCACCAGCTGTAATAGCTACCTCTGCTCCCGTTCTTTCTGCTCCCTACGCCGGATCTGCCCTAAATTATGCCACCCCTTATGCCGTGGGTGCCGGTACCCTCCTAGCGCCAGGAATCGCTGCTAACCTCGCTTCTACAGGAACTACTTCTTATGTTTCATCATACTCTAGTCCTCTTAAATATTGATAAAATTTAATTAAAATTGGAAATATGTGTTATGTTTGTAAATAAAATTTAGCAATAATTAACTTTGTTGTTTTTTTAAACACTTTTTTTATAAACGTCAAACGGACCAGCACTTTAGTAGTATTGTTGACTTATCTAACTTGAACTTTGACAATTTTTAAATCTCAATCTCATCGGCAACTTAGATACTTTTAATACCTTTTAGCCAACCATACAGTATAAGCAGTCCTTAATTCGATTTTGTATATTTTATTTATGTAAGACCAAGTTAAATTTTGTCAAAAAGTTTAATTCGAAACCTTTTTGGAGGTTGTGTAATAAGGCCTTCAAAAATTTTGTTGTTTGTGTTTGCATACATCTTGTATGCACGAATGTACTTACAATATACATTATTTTTATAAATATTAAGATTTTAATCTCTCTGAAGTAGTGAAACTGTACAAAAGTAATATGCAAATTACTAATGACTTTCAATATTAATAATATTTTTTTTTATGATATCAGAAGGCAAACAAGCAAACGTATTTCCTGATGGTAAGAAATTCACGCCGCCTAGAGACACCAAAGGTGGTAATGGTGCGTTGCCAACCTGGGGCCGGGATGTTAGGCCTCAAATTTCAACAACTATAATAAGTCCTTAATTCGATGATAGGTATATTTTTTATGTTAAATCAAATTTATATTTTGAAGTCATTATATTTTAAACCGTCTTTAAAAAATTCGCTTTTTAATTTAAAAACCATACTTCCGAAATTGTCCCATTGGCACCAAATCTGGATCTGATTATGAGATCTAATGACAAACGAGTGAAAACTTAATATTTGTTTACCTAGATGAGTTACTTTTTTAAAATTAAAGTCTGTTTTTCCCAGCTTAGTGCCATTAAATATGATAGTTCTTATTGAATTATTTTTGGTATTAAATTTAAGCTGATTAAGGTTATATTACCAAGTTGAACCTTAAAATCCTTCAGTCCACTTTATTAATTATTTGACGAGGAGGAAGGGTTTTGCAGCGACTTGCCAAGACTGGTACCACCGCCTTACCCTTTCCTGTCGTCATAACTTCAGTACTTGTTGTTTATATATTCCGGTTCCGGATAAGGTAGCCAGTAATCTTACTTTCGCTTGGGGCCGAACATCTGGGTCAAATGTTGGTAACGCACTATCACCACTTTTGTTATAGTTTTGTCCCTAGGCGATGTTAATTTCTTATGAATGATAATCCGTGCTATTGTTCACCTTCCAATATTGTAAAAAAATGCAGCTATAGTTTAACTCTGTCCTGATTTTAAATTAAACACTTGCTGGCATACAGTTTAATGAATATTAAGTGTTTTATAAAATGCATGTGGTGTTTTAATTGAAAGATTTCTTAGACATTCAATCAATCCAAGCGAACTTAAAACAGCATAGTGTAATATATTTGTTATTAGTCATATCAAGTAAGTACTTGGACTTATAAACCAAAATAACATTCACAAATCGCCTAATTACCTATTACTTGCTTTAAAATATTGACGGTTCACGAATGATGATATACCGAGTGCATACCGAACCCGAAGTGCGTAGGTATGGACGCGTCATCGCCTGATCTAAGATCCGAACTTAAGTAGACCTTCATTGAGCTGGTACTCGTAGTAGGTTGAAACATATTTTATTATAATATAATATAATATATATTATATTAGAAATTAGAATCTATACTTACTATGTCGGCACTTGGTGGAATTCTATTGTATATACACGTTTTTTGGACTTGACACTTCTACTTATCCACTGTTTACTTTATTTAACACTTTCTGTTACTTTTTAGCCAACCGGTTTCAGTTTTTACTGCACCATCAGGGCTTTAAAACTAAAGCCAAAAAAGGACTTTTCAACTGCCTTATCTATTCCTTCCAACATAATGATTCGGTCATGTTAGGGCCCGGAAGGTAGGGTAACCGGTAAATTTGCATGATAGGCCCAACATCCTGGCCACAGGACAGCGACCTGTAATGTCCATGTGTTAAAGACTCAGAAAATGAAACATATTTATGATATAAAACATATAATATTTAACTAACATTATCACAACTGAACATTTTAGCCTTACCTTAAACACTTAATTAGATACTGTTACACATTACACAAATGTAAGACCTATGGTATTTGATCTGTAAGACCGATCTTGCTTCACGATCCGACACGTAATGGCTGCCTCTGATATGAATCACTTATATTTATTTATAGGTATCAACTCGGAATGACAATGGTGTTGCCAAATACACAATTCATGTTTCTAACACATGGTATCTAGATATGGTCTATAGGCCACGATTATCTCTTACCATCAGGAGAGCGGTATGCTTCTTTATTTACCTCTCACATAAAAAAGTAACGAAATAACCATATGGCTAAGAAATTAATGAGTAATTTTACTACCAAATTGTGTATTCTGTATTATACATTATTTAGGACTATTATCACTTTTTAACCTCTCACATTTCCAACTAAAAAGATCATTACTAAAATATAAAAAAATGGTTGTTTATTTATAGGCTTACTCATGCTGTAAGTCACAATGATATAATACTTATTTTTACGCCAAGTCCATTACGTGGTAGGCAGAGATTATCGTAGAAGTGCAAATCTCACATTGGTTTGTTAATATTTCGATCGTTCTCTTCACATGACCGAATTAGCGGAGCATCCTCTTTCTGATTTTAATAACAATACTTCCTTTCAATCCCCCTGTTTTTTGGATTTTACTGTTACGATATTTTTATTTTTCTATGAACCTTAAAAAGTAAGTTTAGAAATGTAATGTCGTGCCCAAGAAATTTTTAAGTGTCACCAAAACTGATTACCACAAAAATCCAAATTAAATTAATTTTTACAATACAATTCATTCACAACGCACTGTTTTTTCTGCTCCCTAGCGCCTTAACACGTATTCTGTTTTTTCCGCGTAAACTTGAAAATTAAATAATTTTCTTTGGATATACATATGGATTTCCGCAACCACCTTGTCCCATTAATTTTTAGTACAAATAGATTTTTTGTAAAATCATGCATTTTGACCAATAACTATAAACCAAAATCCAATTGGTTTTTTTCATTGTCTCTCTCCAGTCGATTCCCTCACTGCTGAGGATCGTGACTCCTTTTGACCCTGTCTACCAGCTGCTTCCATCGGTTGCGTTTCAGCTGTTTGGAGATTTGGTCCGACCACCGATTATATTTTATATTATTACCGATTATTTTTTTCATTATATTGATACATTATTTGACATAAGAATAACATAATGTAGTTTAGTACTAAGTTGAAGCACAATAGTAAGAATATACTAGTGTAGTAGTCACATTTTTATACCTTGTGGTATGCAACAGAATATTTTTTTGTGTAAAAATTGTAAAAAAAATCAGCAGTTTCTATTTAATTTCTGACATTCTGAAACATAACGTTCACATAATTTGACACATCTTACAAAGGCGTAATTTTTGTTTTAATTTTCTTTTAATGGAATAGCAAATTAAGTTTTTATAACCAAAGAAAAGAAAACGTGTTGAATTGAAGAACAAAAGTGGTAGTATGATTTCTGTACAAAAAATCATATAAAAAATAAAATAAACCTAAATAAATTTAAAAATATAAACAAAATTTTTATTTTGATTCATCAAATATTTTTTCGAAAAATATATACATATTCTGATTGACTCGTATGGCATTTGCTTGCTTGATGAATTGAAAAAGAAAACACAACAAATATAATTCAAACATATATTTATTTATGTACACAGTACACAAGTTTACAACACTTATTCATAGTCCTTAACTTTATTTTTTACTAGTATTTAAGAGGGTTGGAATAGTATGAGAGGTATGAGGGAGCTTCAGCAGACGCGAGGCTTTTGATGATTCCAGGAGCAGCCAAGGGGGAGCCGGCGTACCTGGAGGACGCTACACCATAGGGAACGGTAAGAATAGGAGCAGAAGGCACAGCGTACTTAGCACCGGCAAACAAAGCAGACCCTGAGGCAAGAGCTGGCTTAGTAAATGTGCGGGAAGTGACTAAACCGGGAGCAGATATGATTCCAGGATACGAGATAATAGCTGGTGATTGGGCAACCACTGTACGAGTTGCAGCAATTGGTGAGGGTGCAATCAAAGAGGAAGTGGCCAAAGAGCGGGCAGCAATGATGTCAGGGTTGACTCCAGAAAAAACAGGGGCACCAATAACTGCAGGTTCTTTACGTACTACCGCGTTGAATCCATTAATATCATCAGCAGCGTAGTCAACGATGCGCTTCGTTCCGTCAGACTCGAGCAGCGAGTATTGTCCCTGGACATTTCCACCAACACGGGTCTCCACCTGGCTCTTGTAGTCTCCGGTGTTGGGATCTGCGACGTTGTAGGCAAATTTGGTATAGTCGTTGCTTGCTTTTGCAACTGGGTCCACTGAGCTGTGGCCTACAGCGACCAGGGTGAGTACAATAACAATCTGAAAAGAAAACGACATATTTCGTGATATAATGATGCTTTTATTTTTATATTTTAAATGTAGTAAATTGTGAGGAGATAACTTTGTACCACTTTTATGTAATGCTACTTATAAATTCAAAAGTTTGTTTCTTATTCTTTCGCACAAAAACTGATGAACCGATTTTCATAAAATCTGATACATAGAGGGTAACTTGGGTAATAACAATCTGATGTGTTATGTTTTATCCCGTAAAAATGTTCCTGTAGGGTCAACGCCGCGGGCAACAGCTGATAAAATAAGATTTTAAATCATTGATTGAACATGAGTTACAAAATTAATACTTATTTTCAAATAGAATATGTAGAAAATCTAAAATTTTTATAACTACATTTCGAATTTGGCCTTTCATAAAAAAATTAAGAAAAGGATTGCAGTTAAGAAATAAACTTTAAAGATTAAACAAATATTGGTTATAACATTGGTTGAATTATTAAGCTTTAGGTGTTTTTTGTCGTTGTTCATTATTTGACAAGGTCAACCACGCAACTGGGGGCTGCTTTTGGGATGTCAAGATTATGATTCGACCTTTTGAACTATTTGATATTATATAATCATATGCAATGTTAAATTACATTACCACAATAAAACACTCTTTTGCTGTTTACCTTAGCTGCCATTGCTGCTGAATGTTTCCTTAGAATGAATACTGAGGTTGCAGGGTGAATGTTTTTATATTATACGCTGTGGAAGGCGGGGTGTGCAATCAGATAGATCCTTATAACGCGTGCGTTTATGTCCACCAAGGTCATTTAGAAAGTTGGGAAGTAAATTAAGAAATCTTTAGAAGCATCTTGTATTTAGACTCTTTGCGACGAGTCTTGGGTTTGAGTTATGAAAAGTCCTAGAATATATGGAATGACTGAATATTTTTTTCTCGATTTAGATAATTTTAAATTTATTTCTGTTTTTAGATTTATAAATCCCACCCAAAACATAAATGTGAAAAGCTGCCAAGTTCGATAACATGAGAATGCTTCGCCTATAACCGTTCAGCTGTCCATGCAAAAGCGATCAAAACGCTCAACGGTCACCGCGTTTGGCGGGTGGCGGGAAAAAATGGCGGGAAATCGGAAAATCGACGATATCTTCCGATTTATGTATTAAAAACATATAAATGTATATATCCCTGAGAATTCAGCTACGTAATAACGTAAAAATGTGTATGTTTAACGTCAATACCATTTGCTACGAACAAAATGTAAAAAAAAATCCGTGTTTTTTCCCAATTTTCCCAAGAAAAACATTTTTTATGTAAAACAAACGAATTTTATTTACCTTCTGAATACTTTATTCGAAAGAACATAAAACATTTAACAAAATGCAATTACAAAAACAACAATGTCCATGCAAATATTTTACAACACAAGCTCGGGAAAAAAAATGGGTCGTTATATCACTACCTGCTACCCGGTACTACAAAAAGGCCGACTTTAGAAATTTTACACAAGCTTGTTGTAAGTTTTGAGAAGTAGTTTGTTTGTTTTATTCTATTTAATGTTTGTTCTTCTCAGTAAAAGCGTTCACAGATGTCAAAATAGGTTTGGTAAATTTAAGTAAAACAAGATAATAAAACGGGTGGTAAAACGGCTAAAATCTGATATAATTTTTTTTTTCAAAATGTTCCGAATATGTACTTGATAAAAATTTAAATTTAGAATTATGATTATATCTGTCAATTAAAAAAATATGAATATAGCTATTTCTCACAAACGAATTCTCTATAGAATTAAATTCTTGCATCTTCGAAAAAGTGTCACTTGACATTTAATTCCTTATTATCCCTTAATATCTGGATGACCGAGCTTTGCTCGGTATTTTTTTTTTGTTTTTTTATAAATTGTGTTTTTTGGAAATTATATTTAAGTACAAATTACACAATTAGTCTAACCTCAAAGCAAACAATCATTGACTTCGTTACTTAACAATTGATTTTCCGCAGTTTGAAAAGTAGATTCTGAATAAATATCATATTAAATACTTAAAATTGTAATACTTACAGTAACGCAAACCTGTTTTTTAGCAGTTTCCTTATAACATTTTTTACTTTTTTCTGTACTTTTTAGTGATGTTGCTTGGCAAGTTTTCACACGAATTTTTATAAACCTACTAAACGCTATGTGTCAAGAACATATTTTTTTATTAAAACTTGTACAATGGTAAGAGTTGTTACAGTGGTAAGAGAGATATTCTGTAATGTCTTAGGGTGTCAGTAATTATTATGGTACTTACTTAATCTAAGCATTAGTGAAAATAAAAAGCATTGTTCAAACCCTCTGATCAACAATTACCTTAACTTGCATCAGCTTTTTGTTCATATCCTATCTATTTACATCATACGGCTTGCGACCAATCGCGAACGAAACAAATGTAACAAACTCAAGGCGCCAACACTTCCACCAACCCCAAGGTGTTCACGCGTGCCTTCTGTCAAATACCTCACACACCCACTTATACGGCATTGCTTTCTATGGATATTAATTTTTTTTTCGTTATGATAGGAAACGAAATGATATTTTTAATTATGGTAATAGACCTTTTAAGGCGTCTACAGATGTTTTTTATGACCCTAATCTTAGGCCGCATGATATGCAAATACAGTAGCTTCCTAGCCCGCCAGAAATACGACTACAACCATCAATGATGTTATGTTTGCAGGATTAGGTATGATGATGTTACCAATTCGGGACTGATAGTGCACGGCAATCTAATATTTAATAAACTTTGGAACTAACTAAAATTCGTGGCTTAAGCAATAATGCTGTATTATTATATTGAGTTTAACTCCTTGCAGGCATCGCATCATTGAGGGTGCTTGACTAAGTAATAACTAATTACAGCAAACTATTTACCTTCAAGTGCTACTATTCTTGTTTTCAAGTTTATTTTGTTATAAATAAAATAAGTGAGTATTCCTGGACAAACTACACAAATTCAATTCTCCCCGTGTTGGTCCGGACTCCTTTGCAGAATAGACCATCTGCCTTCCTGCCAGGCAGCTCGTAAAAGGCGAGCATAGGCTTACCGTCACTAACACCGTGACATTTGACTAGGTGGTAGTGTTTCGCAACGACTCACCCGGACTCACTCACTCACCATAACGTCGTGACGTGTTCCGGTTTGGAGGGTAAGATAGCGGTAAACTTACTTTTGCTCGAGGCTTAACATCCCGGCCTCAGGTTGGCAACGCACCATTACCACCTTTGGTGTCTCTAGGCGAGGTGAATTTCTTACCATCCGTCTGCTTGTTTGACTTCCATTATCATAAAAAAACCTTAAATAAAGTAAGCAAATAGTAAGCATACAGCTCGTGTTACGGGTGTTGATAAACGACAATATTACATAGTAACATTTAATCCCAATTCCAGTGATTAGAAGTACATTAGAAATGTACGCTAACCATTAGACCAACAAGGTGGTTTAACAGAATGCTTGATGTTACATCTAATTTTTAATAGACGCCAATAAGAGGAAGTTATAAATTCAACTTTATGTTTTTTAGTAAATTTAGTAACCTAATTATTCAGATAATCGCAAACGGCTATTAATGATTATTTTCATGAAAGTAAGCCATCATTCCGAGATGGTCGCATGTTACTATCCGACTTGTGGTTTTTGAACTTGTGGTTCAAAATTTCATTTGTAATGACGAAGTCGCTTACTTGTTTCGACCATCTCATGACAACAGACTAAACTTGAACATATTTCGCATTTATAATATTATTAAGATTTTTAGGGAGATTTTTAGTTGGTGGTACACGTGGTAGCTCTTGCTCACTTCCGTATTTATTTTTTTTAGATATTAACTATTTAGTACAGACCTTAACTTTTACATTAATTATGTTAACGTTTAAGCTAATTGATTTTGTTAGTTACAATTGGTAGTATATTTTTAAAATTTAATTTAGAAATAGTTGACAGTAATTAAGCCAAATTGTCAATTTTTTTATTTTTTGAAATTTTTCCTCAAATTTTTGAAACTTCGAAATTATTGAACTCCGAATTTTGAAATTAGGCACAAAATAACGTCATAGCACAGACAAATTTAAATATTGCTAAAACCGTGCGTTTTAATTACATGGGATATATTATAGGTTGACCTTACCTCTACCAGTTACAGGAATATATACATTATAATTTAGACCTCCAGTGTATACTTTTTTGATTTTTTTTTATTTCAGTTTCTGTCTTACTAAACGACCTTGTAATAAATACACTTGCGTTTGCTACGGACAAATTCGACTTAACTCAAAGCCTTCGTAATGTCAGCGCTAAGTATAAAAGCATTTCACTGCAACCTCTGTGTACATTCCACAAGACACACACAGCAGCAATGGAAGCAAAGGTACTAGACTTTTTTATTATTTCAGAGATTTAGCACACGGCTTTCCTGATAGTAAGTGACAAGAGTGGTCTGTAGACATAGATATTACAGGTGTGTCACTGTCCTGAGCCCGGGATAGAAGGCCCATTGTTCAAGGGTATAAAGGTAGCCAGACCGAAACATGACAGTATCATAATGGCAGCAGGAATAAGTAAGGCAGTCATGACAGTGTTTTGCACTGTCATGTTGTGGATTAGTTACATGCACATTATAACAGCTCTGTATTTTTCGGGTTTTGCGTACGCCTTTATTGGACGATGATAGAAAAAAACAACTACATAATGTTCTTACTTTTATGAAAATAATAATAAATTATCATAAAACATTGACTACATTCGTTAAATTTATTTACAAATATTGATTAAATGTTTTTATTTCCTTTAATTATGTTTTTATGTTAAAAAATAATTAACGATAACGCTAACGCTAACGATAACGATTAACAATAGATCCGATAATAGGATGTCACTGTTGCTTACGGATACCAAGATACACATAGATCTCATCATGTGGCCAGGATGTTTAGTCTATTTTGCAAACCTACCGGCTACCCTTCCCTCCCGACTGCAAAATGACATTGTCGTCATATAGACAGGAATAGATAAGGCGGTGAATCCCTATCCTGGACAAGTGTTTGCACAACATTCTACCACTAGAAGGGTTGTTGGTGATGACACATAAAACCTATTTTCGCTACTAACAAGCGGGAAGGGAAGCAGATGGTCTTTTCTAAACCAATGTCAGAATTATGATCAAATTTTATACCCATTCACTTAAAAAAGAAACAGAACAATTGTATCCTTGAAATTGCCAATAAAGGGGCTGAAATTAACTCATAACCGTTCATAATCCAAAATCGTTGTGTGAAGTTCAAAGGCACAAATTAAAACATAACAAAATAAGTATTTTTTTTAAACTCTTGTTTTTTTTTCAGATTGTTATAGTTCTCGCCCTGGTTTCGTGGAGCCACGGCTCAGTAGTACCGGACACTAAAGTAGATAACGACTACACCAGCTTTTCCTACGATGTCGCGGACCCCAACACCGGAGACTACAAGAGCCAAGTGGAGACGCGTGTCGGTGGAAATGTCCAGGGACAATACTCGCTGCTTGAATCTGACGGCACCAAGCGCATCGT
>NJDD01001674.1:40333-72983 GCA_002245505.1 Calephelis nemesis | reverse complement strand
CTCAAGCGCGAGCAAGTAACGTTACAGAAAAATACCGATATTTCGATCCCTGCCACCAGCTGTCTCCTTACCTTTATAACGTTTATGGTGTCCATAGAGCACGGCTTTCTTTTACCATCAGAAAAGTCATTTGCTACCACTATATCATATGATACTATCTTATGACACACTGGTGGCGATTCTGCTATTCATAAACTAAACTTATTTTGATCGCCTCTATGGTCTAGCGGTTCAGTAGTTGGACTTAAGTGCATGAGGTCCCGGGTTCGAATCCCGGGTCGGGCAACAAAACGAAAATTGGATTTTTCGATTTTTCTAATAAAAAAAAATTTGTTCGGAATTGGAAATGTGCCCGGTTGGCGATAGTCTTGCAACCTGTCACATTGTGGGATTTAGTGTCTTTGGCTAGTCGTGGGTGCCCTGGTTTTGCCTCTGCCTACCTCTTCGGGGATATGGGCGTGAAGATACTTTTTTAGATGAATACTAAATAAATTAAACAAAAACAAAAGAGAACATTTTAGAAATGTCAGATTAGTCCGGACATGTCAAATTGTGATGTTTTAATAAACTTTTCCTAATGACAGATTAAACATCTATACTAATGTCGTGTACGGTCTAATCTTACAGCACTAAACTTGTTTTGTCTCTTTCTATCACTTTCGTTGAAAGAAGATAGCAGTAACTTAAAATTACTTTAGTGAGTGCACAACAAAATTACTACCACTGTTTTATTTTCTAATGTATAAAATCTTTTTCCCTTGCTTATCGCATCACATGCGAATGAATGAAATAATGTCACTGTTTTTTTTGTTCTTCTAGTTGCCGTCAATAAACAATTACAAAATTTAAGAATTTGATATTCAAGATAGAACATATCTGTCATGTTAGCTAGTCATGTATTAAAAAAAGCTACGTGATTAGTTACTCTCGTAAGTTAAAGGCGTATTTTTTTGGTATCCGAAACGCTTCATCTTACTCACCTAAGATCAAGACAGATTATAGCGAAAGTGTAAGTAGAAAATGAATTTCGTGTAATTGTGTAACCCAAATATGCTGAAATTTCCCAATTTCAGTTCAGGGTGCTGATTATGTATCTCAGTGGCCAACTCAAAATGGAAAATTGTACCTACATCAAATAGCTGCCAAATGACGTGTTTTATATTTGCTATCTCTAGTGCCCAATAGAAATACAATAGAGATAGCAAACACAAATGACGTGTTTTATATTTACTATCTCCAGCGCCAAACAGAAATACAATAGAGATAGCAAATACAAATGACGTGTTTTATAATTGCTATCTCCAGCGCCAAACAGAAATACAATAGAGATAGCAAATACAAATGACGTGTTTTATAATTGCTATCTTCAGTGACCACCAGAAATACAATATTGTATATACCTACGTATATACGTCATTTGCCATCTATTTGATGAACATTTTTCCATTTTGAGTGGGCCACTGAGATAAATAATCAGTCGCCTGGTCACCAAAAAACGTCATTTTTAATGGTATGTCATCATGACCCCATTTGTATAGTACAGGTAACTCAGCAGCTCTGAGCTTGAGCTCGAGCTATCATTGAGACAAGCTCCATGATATGGCCTCAAATGACGTCATCTGTGTTTGCTATCTCTATTGTATTTCTGTTGGTCACTGGAGATAGCAAATATAAAACAAGTCATTTGACAGCTATTTGATGTACACTTTTCCATTTTGAGTTGACAACTGAGATACATAATCAGCACTTAGATTTGTAAAACTGAATACAGATACATATTCACTGGATTTACAATATATTTTTTTACATACTTACCCACAAAACAAAACCGTTAACTATAATGGTTGCTCTACACACGACTCTTCTGTTGCTGTTTTGACGTACCGGCAAATAAATAATACAACTAAAACAATCCAAAAAAGGAAATTTGATTTGTTGTTTGCCTTCTAATACCATCAAAAAACTGTGATCTAGCGGTACGGTGTTAAAATTGACCTTACGAGGCCACGGGTTCTATCCCCGAGTTGTCGAAAAAATAACGTTGCGCAGGAATGGATACCTATGTGTCCAGTTGGCAGTAGGCTTGCCATTATCATATAAGTGAGTCTTAGTATCTTCGGCTAGTCGTGAGTGCCCTGGTTATTAATTCATTATTAATTACTTATTATTCCACTGAACACTAATATTACACACTCCATCGGTTGACTGAAGTTCTGTATAAATGTTATTACCACCAGGATTTTAATAACAAAGATCAAATGAAGTTTTGAAGATCTAAGCCAAAAACAAAGGAAAACATACTCCGGTTAATCACTTTCACAAACTCAGACGTCTCGCAAGGACAGTTATTACGTGCGCGAATAAAATCTACATGATTAGTTACTCCCATAAATTACCCCTTGCGCCTTGGAAACGCGTCATCTTAAGGTGCTGATAGACTTGAGCATTCACTTATAATGAGTATTTGCGCGAATGTGACATCACAAAAAATAATGAGAACATTTTAGCGAACATTCTAGCGAGCATTGCTTCGAGTTTTTTGCCGAGCCATACTCCGATCATATCAAGAGTCTCCGAAATCGGCGTGTTTGTATGAAAAGAGTAATGAATGTGAAGGAAGCAAGAAAGGTTTGTCAGGGTCGCGAGGTCTGGCACTCGATACTCTCTGCCATCCCCGTAAGGGACTTGGCGTGAAGATGTATATGTATGTATGTATGTATGTACTTCGATCATCGTTCCGCGCCCCACCGCTCTGAGTCAAGTCTGGCATGATCGCAAAGAATATTTTTTAACGAGCATCGACTAGAGCGTTCACTAGAATGCTCATGAATATGTTCATAGCAATGTTTAACTCTATGCTTGGCTTAGCTCGTTGTTCAGTTCCACAAATATAAAAACGGCGAATGCTCGAAGTTCTGTTACAAGAAAATGCTCAAGTCTATCAGCACCTTTACTCACTGTACTGGAAGCTTTTGTAAACAGAATATATTAACCCTTTGACGCTTCTGCGATCGTTTAGGCGGTAAATTAATTTTATTCGGATTTAAATTACAAGAACTGTTTATTGTACTGATTGAAAAAATTAAAATATTGGTTTTATAAACCGTTTCAGGGTTTTAACAGGGACTTTTTTTTATAGACCGTTTCATGGTTTTAACAGGCTTTTGGTAGCTTGGTTTGTATCTGCGTATCTATGTAATATAACGGGTAATTAAAAAGTGCAAAACCCGCGTAACTTGTGGCAAGAAGTCTTCCAAATGACACGGAATGAAACAAGACTAATGATCGTTCNNNNCCCCCACCGCGACTAGACCACGAATAAAGTCAGAGTCCTTCTTAGAAGGAGTTGTCACGTCCTTCGCATGTGACAACCCTGCCTAATGTTCACACCACCCAACTCCGCAACCAGGGTGCTGATTATGTATCTCAGTTGCCAAATAAAATGGAAAAGTGTACATCAAATAGCTGTCAAATGACTTGTTTTATATTTGCTATTTCCAGTGACCAACAGAAATACAACAGAGATAGCAAACACAAATGACGTCATTTGATGTAGTACACTTTTCCATTTTGAGTTGGCAACTGAGATACAAAATCAGTACTCAGATCACAATAGAGTCCGAACTCGGGAACTGCCGAAGTAACCCCTACCCTAATTTCATAGTCCCTGATCGTTCTTACCTGTGTTGGGGATATGCTAAGTAAAAGCTTTCAGGTTTTATAAAACAACGAAGGTTTGGGTTTCGCGGGCTCTAGGTCCATCATGTCAGTTTGCGGCAATTGGGACTACATAGGAAAAAAGATCTTTCAAACCCATATTTCCATACTAATATTAGAAATGCGAAAATCTGTATGTCTATAAGTGTGTTGCTCTTTCACGACTAAACCGCTGAACCGATTTTGATGAAATTTGATGAATTATAAAGGCATACAGCTAAAGATCCAAGTTCAAACACAGGTAATTTTCATAATACAGCCCCCAGAGGACTAAACTAGTGGTTGAAAGTTTGTAAGAAAATCGTAACTATTCTATGCTGATAAATAGCTTGTATTTTTAAAACTGGCTCAGAAATGACGGACAAATCGAATAACACACAAACATCTTGTCACCTTTGTGGTCTAGCGGTTCAGGTGTTGGACTTGACTGCATGAGGTCCCGGGGTCGAATCCCGGGTCGGGCTACAAAAAGAAAATTTGGTTTTTCCAATCTTCTAATAAAAAAATGTTGCCCGAGATTGGATAAGTGCCGGTTAGCGATAGGCTTGCCACCAATCACATTATGGGACTTAGTGTCTTCGGCTAGTCGTGAGGGCCCTAGTTGTGCCTCTGCCTACCTCCTCTGGGATATGAGCGTGAAGATACAAAATACAGGAATCGAATATTTTTACATCGCTAAAAAAATATTTCAATATTGGTACAAAACTGTTTTACGGAAAAACATTTACGATGTGTACGTAGCCTATACAATAAACGATACAATAGACTCGTACAATGTGGCAAAATATAAATTTTCGACGTGTCGCTTATTGGACAATATATTTTTTATTTACCTTACAAGATTAACTGTACACGGAAAAAAGCTATGAATCTCCATTTTTCTTTCCTTTGATTCCGCTCAGGTGTGAAAGATGACAAAAATAAACGTTTTCTTCGTAATGCTAGCGAACTTGGCTCATTTATTATGTAGAACATTTCACAAATACACATAAATATACCTACTTAACGGTACAGTCTCATAAAATATCGTATGCGAGAAAACTCCATAGGCATTTATTAATTGGGCACTTCTTTGGTAGGGTTGTCGATTTAGGTTTTACTGTTTGAGGATATAATATATTCAGTTACCAATTTTTTTGTGAGAAGAAATCTTTGTGAGACCCTAGAGAAACCTGACAAGGATTCCCGACTTATACATTTTCATTTTTTACAATACTTTTAGCATGTATAGGTATCAACTTCTTGTGTGTAAGCTATAACGTATGATCGCCTCTGTGGTCTAACGGTTCAGGTGTTGGATTTGACTTCATGAGGTCCCGGGTTTGATTCCCGGGTCGGGAAACAAAAAGAAAATATGGTTATTCCAATTTTCTAATAAAAAAATGTTGCCCGGGGTTGCACCTATCATACTGTGGGACTTGGTGTCTTCGGCTAATCGTGGGTGCCCTGGTTGTGCCTCTGCCTAGTTCTTCGTGGATATGTGTGTGAAAATACTTTGTAACGTATACTAATATTCGTATTTGTGAGGTTTCAGAGTAGCTATAAAACTGTTTTTAGTAGTTTCAAAGTGCACAAAACACAAGCCATATTGAGCTAACGTAGTAGAGGCCTATAGAGGTTTTGTTTGTGTGGAATTTTCAATTATATTTCACTTTTACCGCCCTTGCAGGATGTTGCAATTATCAAAATATGGCTTTGATAAATCGTTGAAATTCGAGTAATTTTGATAATAATCTATTTTTCATACAAAATTTAGTTTCCCAATTATCTAGATATGAATTCTAAAAATTCTTACCTATTTCTTCAACTTCATTAAAGAAAATAAATTGTTGTATATCCTATTAATATTATAAATACGAAAGTTTGTATGTATGGATGTATGGATGTTTGTTACTCTTTCACGCAAAAACTACAAAGCCGATTACGATGAAATTTGGTATGTAGGTAGCTGAAGATCCAGAATAACATATAGGCTACTTTTTATCCCGGAGTTCCCGCGGGATTGGGACTTACGCGGGTGAAACCGCGGGGCGCAGCTAGTAATACTATATGTTGCCTGCGTTTTCACAGGAACCCGTTGTGCGTTTGAGATTAAAATTAGCCTATATGTTATATATGTTGTTCAAGTTACAAACTATCTATGTTCTAAATTTCAGACAAATCCGTTAAGCTATCCGAGCGTGAAAGAGTAACAAACATCCATACTTTCATACTCACAAACTTACGCATTTATAGTGTTACTAGGATGTACATTTTATGTATACACCCTAGTAGATAGATCATCCTCAGCAAGTTACAAAAGTTACCCGCAACCTTTTAACTTAATTGTATTTGAGGCAAAAAAACTAACTTAAAAATTTGCACGAAGTTATCTAGAATGTGGAAAATTAAAAGTGCTATAATAATAATATATTTTATAAAAGTATCTTCACGCCCATATCCCCGAAGAGGTAGGCAGAGGCACAACCAGGGCACCCACGACTAGCCGAAGATACTAAGTCCCATAATGTGATAGGTGTCAAGCCTATCGCCAACCGGGCACGTTTCCAATCCCGACCAACATTTTTTTTAATAGAAAATTGGAAAAAATCCAATTTTCTTTTTGTTGGCCGTCCCGGGATTCGAACCCGAGACCTCATGCAGTCAAGTCCAACACCCGGACCGCTCGACCACAGAGGAGGACAATTTATTAGTATTTACATGACGTTATTTTTTATGATAAAAAAATATCAGTATGACTGGGTTTTATTTGCTAAATACTGAAATCATAGCTATTAAATATCACAAAATAACATTTTATTATATTTTTAATATGTAAAAATGTTATCAAAATAACATTTTTAAAACTTTCAAAATCGCTTATGTGATCTAGCCATCCAGTGTCGTATATGACTTCTTGAGGCCCCGAGTTTAATACCGGGTCGGGCATCATATTTTCCGAAAAAACAAAACACGAAACATCATATTTTCCAAATAAACGCCGATATCTCGGCATTTCTTTGTTAGTTGGCGATTCTTGCCAGCTATCACTTTGTGAGGCTTAGTGTCTTCGGTTATTTGTTGATGCTCAGAGCATACGGATGTGAAGATACTTTAAAAAACAAATCTTTCTATATCTCAAATAACCATAAAATTGAAAATATTCAATAACCTCCCACAAAACCTATCCATTACGTAACATAAACCACATCTATCCCAAAGCTTTCGAAAACAAAATCCACACATAAATCGTTCCGTTTACTTAGGAGTTGTGATGCCATGCAAACACACAGACACGTCATACTATAACAGATCTCTTTTTCTCATCGGGTATTAAAATGGAGTGCTGCGTCACCAACAATATTAAATAAGCCGAATTTGGAACATTTAAATCGTCGCGTATTATTAACATTTTTATTTATTTATACGGTATTCTCACCGTTATCTTTAAGTAGGTATATTTATGTGTATTTGTGATATAGTGCCCAGAAATGACTGTGACAACGACGTTCAAAAAAGAAGAATTAGACGGAGGGTTGACAGGTTCATCTGTCAGTAGATCCTCCTGTCAAAAGTTACAGCTTTAACGCCGCAGTCCCGTCGTGACCACGGCCTATGCAACTAGGCCAAAATATAGACAAATAAATTAAAAGGAGATCGTGAGTATCCCGCAAAGATAAAATCAATTAGAACGTTAGCCAAAATGTAAACTTAGGCTATGTTTCTTTTAACCAACTGGTTTCATCTGGAAGCTTTGCCAAAAAAATAGTCTATAACGAGGAATACAAGCCGTTAGTAATTGAAAGAGTTTCGCAGACTCGTCTGGATTGCTACCACCGCCTTTCCTATTCCTGCCGCCATAACGTCAGTGCTTGCCATTGACGTGTTTAGGTAGCGGATAAACTTACTTTTGCTCGAAGCCTAACAATCCGGTACCAGGTTGGCAACGCACCATTACCACATTTGGTTTCTCTAGGCGGAGTGAATTACTTTCCATCGGGAAATCCGTCTGCTTGTTTGCTTTCCAATATCATAAAAACAAAAAAAAACGACGGGGTGCACTCCGGGAGTGCCGGCAGAAGTGAAAACTTTAATAATAACGTTGTGCATTTTTAATATTTTGGAATGATGAGGGAATAATTTTGCACGAATTGCTTTAATTATCAGTATGAAAGTACCATTATTTATGTGATAGAATACAATATTCATTTATTGTGCTATCGTACACAAACATGACAACACGAACATTAAAGCAAGCGCCCTGCGCCGTCTAAACGAAACAGCAGGCGCAGGTATACATTTTCGCTGCACCGTAGAAAGAGAGAGGAAACTTCCTCTCCTACGCCGCGCCGGCTGTTTACTCTCCATCCGTCTTACGAATTTTCGATCAGGTCACGTGTCCTGACGCGAGTTTAGAAGTTTTTACCCATTCCAAAAAAAGTGCGCAACGCCGGTAAAGAAGTTTTCCCTTCAAAAAATAGTTATTAGATGTAGTTTATTTGCTTGGTTTAGAAAACCGTCAGAGTATGGCTGCATTATCTATTTTTTACAGGATACATTTCAGTGAGTGCATTCAAAAGCTCCATCGACTTATTCCACCTGCTGCGTTTCACAAACGCAACACGACGACCTAATATATATTATCCGTCCATCGTTGATATTCCACGTAAGTGAACAAAATTTACTTCTTCTTTAATCCTTACAATTGCTAAATATGAGAATTTACATCCTAAAGTAGAATTTCCGGAGAATTACAATTTGAGTGATCTAAAAACAAATTTTGGTTTGGTATGCAAATATGTCAATTTTGAGTATCCTCTATAAAGAAGACAAATGCCTGCCTCTTGTATTTAAAGACGTTTTTCTCCAGTGACCAATAGAAATACAACAAAGATAGCCAATACAGATGACGTCATTTGACAGCTATTTGATGTACACTTTTCCATTTTGAGTTGGCAACTGAGATACATAATCAGCACCCTGGGCGGTTGTAAAGAGGCCTACCAATAAAGAGTTCCATCTTCCGATTATTAGTAAAATTAGGATTAAATATGCGATCTAAACGGATGCTAAACAATGTTTAGAACCGTCTAAAACCCCTATAACACTTACTCAAATGGAACTTAACCCTAAATGTGTGTTTTATTCAAATAAGTTAACACAGAAAATGTTTATCACTACATAATATAAAACAAAGTCGCTTCCTTTGTCCCTTTGTATGCTTAAATCTTTAAAACTACGCAACGGATTTTGATGCGGCTTTTTAATAGAGTGATTGAAGAGGAAGGTATATATGTATATTTCATAACCGTGCAAAGCCGGGACGGGCCGCTAGTGGACATAATAAAATTCATATACCATTTTAGTATACTGATTTGGTACTCGATAATCTCTGCCTACCTTGCAAGAGACTTGGCTTAACGATATGTATGTATGTATTATAGTATTGTTTTATATTAAAAGTTATGTTTATTTCGCACAAACAGAAAAAAAGACTAACAAGTAATCAAGTGCTATTTTACAATTTTATAAAAAAATACATACATCATACATTACCCTCTTGCTGTTGACTATATAATGAAGTTATTATATCCCATAGAGAGTCCTCATATTTTTCATATTTTCGAGAAAGCAACCTTTTTCACTTTCAGGCTAATAAAGTCTCATTGAAAAGTAAGCGATGTATTACTCCATCGCGACGTGAAAATAAAATCATCTAAAAAATATATACTCGACTTCAAATAAAAGTACAAAAAAGGGAAATAATCAAAGCAATAACAAAATTATTTAGCTAACAAATTCTATTTATTTTTATATTAAACCTAAATAATTATGTGCGCCGCCGACTGAGAGGTTGTTAGCATTTAATGATAAGATTTACTTTCAAACTTTTTATATCCTGACAAGTTATTTTTTTTTGTTAGAAAAGCATATGAAAAGATATATTATGAAAAATATGTCAACACATACTAGAAAATCATAAAAATGGAACATGTATCATACAAGGAAGCTTCACTTTAAACTGAATTTGAACCTTAAAATTGGTACTTTTATAAGTCTTTAAAATCACTAAAAAACAATTTAGGTTTGTTCCTTAAAATCTAAATAATAGGAGAAACTAAAAATATCCATACTAATATATATATAAATGCGAAGGTACATTTATCTGTTGGTCTGTTCTGCTTTTGCGACTAAACCTCTGGATTGTTTTTGAGTAAATGATATGCATACAATAAAAAACCCAAGGCAACTTTTTCTTCTTAAAAATCCACTTCTAAGAATTTCAACTTTGTACGAAAATCATGACTATGCTACACCGACAAAGTCTAAGATAAAGACGGAGTTTCATTTAAAATTAGTTGGTTGGCTGTGTTAGTCTCCATTCCTAATAAAAAAGTGAAAATACGTTTGTGTGTTCCATTTTCACGTTAAAACGGCTAAACCGAAACGAACGAATCATATATCAAAAAACGTGGGCTACTTCTTATTTTAATGTCTCTATTGCTGCAAGAAAGTTAAAAATTTTTATACGCTGGCGAAGCCGTGGGCATCAGCCAGTAAATTTTAAAATTATCGCGTAAGATATTACACAAGATAATTTATGCGAAAAACCTGCAAAAAATTTACTCAAATTTTTCGATAACACTTCTTTCGTAAGATAGCTCATGTTTCTTAAATGGTCTTATATTAGTTTTATCAAGATCCAAAAAGTTGTTTTTGAGTTATATTTAAAATGGTGTCGCTTACCGTGGAAAACGATATTCAATACGACACAATGTTGTCAAGGTACATGAAAATAGAATCTATACTTTTTATCGTCAGCACTTGGTGGAATTCAGCGCTGTTATTTTATACTATACATTTTATGTTATACTATTGCCAACAGGTTTTACTTTTGACAGCATAATCAGGGCTTTATAACCAAAAATAAATAAATAAGTTTTTTTTTTAACGTTCAGTATTTGATTATAAATTAATAATGGTAACATCTTCACGCCCATATCCCCGAAGAGGTAGGCAGAGGCACAACCAGGGCACCCACGACTAGCCGAAGACACTAAGTCCCACAATATGATAGGTGGCAAGCCTATCGTCAACCGGGCACATTTCCAATCCCGAGCAACATTTTTTTTTATTTTGCCCAACCCGGGCTTCGAACCCGGGACCTCAGGTAGTCAAGTCCAACAACTGAACCGCTAGACCACAGAGGCGATTACTAATGGTACTTAAATAAAAAAAATTTAGGTACTTGTAAGCAAACCACAACGAAGTTATACCACAGCAAATTTACTCCAAAAATAGGAATTACAGTTTCTTATGTTTTATTAAAACTGTTTCATTATATAAAAAATAAAATAAATAAAATTATTTGTCAACTTGTAGAAAAAACAATTAAGAAAAGAAAATATTAATGATATTGAACGGTATAAAATGTCGGAATATTTACACATGAGAAAATATAGCTTATGATTATGAAGCCCTGATGCGCTGTGAAAAGTGAAATCGGTTGGCTATAATAAAACATAAAGTGTTAAATAAAGTGTATAGTGCAAAAGTACAACAGTGTACTAAAGTGTATCAATGTTTGTAAAACTTTCAAAAAATAAATCAGTCTTGATCTCTCCGTGGACAGTATAATATATTTTCTGTGGTCTTACGGCCAATATTAATAATCAATCCTAATCCAAAACTCGCTGTCTAAGATTGATATTTTGATTCATTTTTATATTATCGCTTGCCAATAACATATCTGTGGACAGGACAAATATGGCAATTGTGCATCTTTAGAGAAACATTATTAACATTAGCCGTTAATTGAGCCGGTGCGTTAGATTAAGGTTCTCCGCTGTTTAATTCAAGTTATTATTAACCTAGTTCTTATTCGTATACTACATTTACCTTAAAAAGAGGGTGTACATGAAAATGTCTACCTACCTTCCCAAAAAAGACTATACAAAGCCTAAGGTTATTGACCTAGTAATTGCATAACAAACATGGAAAAAATGCTATCAAGTTGATAACTTCCTCCGTGTTGGAGTCGGTTAAAAAAAACGACAGGTTGCACTCCGGTAGTGCCAGCAGATCACTTCTGCATCCATCATATATTAACGTTGTGCATTTTTGATATTTTGGAATGGTAAGCGAATATTTTTGCACAAATTGCTTGAATTACCAGTATGAAAGTACTATCATTTATGTGGTAGAATACAGTATTCATTTATTGCGCTATCGTACACAAACATTACAACACAAACATTCGTGCAAGCGCCCCACGTCGTCTAAACGAAACAACAGGCGCAGGCATATATTTTCGCCGCGTCGTAGAAGGAGAGGGCGATACTTCCTCTTCTACGCCGCGCCGGCTGTTTACTCTTTATCCGTCTTACGAATTTTCAATCAGGTCACGTGTCCTAATGCGAGTTTAGAAGTTTTTACCTATTCCAAAAAAAGTACGCAACGCCGCTAAAGAAGTTTTCATTTCAACAAAACAATGTGGATTTGTCACTTACGGGTAGTAAGTGAGAATTGTCAAGGGGCCATATACGCTAAAATACGTCAGCAGTTTACTGTTTTTTTCATACAAAGCAATCATGGATCTTGCTGACAAAAACACACAAGATTAACATGAATATGCATTATTAGACTAGTGTTTCCAAAACACGATTCATTTCACTTTGCTCGACTGAAAAAAATCAAAAAGTTAACCCTTTTTTGAAAGCTTTTGCTTTCTGTCTACTTCTATTGTGAAAATACCGACACCAGATTTAACATAAACATAGATAAGTACTATACCTAAAAGATAAGTGTTTCAGTTTTTATACTTTTTTTCAAATTACTTTTATAGTGTCAAAAATAGTGATTTGTCGCTTAAGACGTTTACTTTAGAACGCCATTGTTCATAGTAATCATGGAACGGGGGAGCGCGGTGATTGGCTCTTCTGGCTGACTGAGTATGGGGCCTTAAGGCTGTATAAGTACACGTACATTCGCATGTCGGACAGTCATTAAGCTATCTGCAGATTAATTAAGAAGCGTGAAAAGATTATCAGATTACCACCTCGTAATTACGCACGAGCCACTCGCCCTCGTAATGGGTCTCATTTAACTTATATCAAACGAATAAGACGAAGTTAATTAAGGACTGCGTCACCACAGTACAAAAGTAAACCAGTCCAATTTAATCCTGCAACGCGGTATAGAGCCGCAGTCCTGGTTTGCAATATTTTTTGTTGGTTGGAGATTTGCCACCTATCTTGTGTGACGAAGTACCTTCGGCTTTTCGCTGTTGCCCATCTGCCTACTTCGGGGTTATGGGCGTGAAGATACTGAGGCTGTTGTGTACCTACCGCCTTACCTATTCCTGCCCCTATAACGTCAGTGCTTGCCGTTGACGTGTTCTCGTTCGAAGGACAAGGTATCCGGGAAACTTACTTTTGCTTGAGCCCCAACATCCCGGCCTCAGGCCATTACCACCTTTGGTAATGGTGCGTTGCCAAGCATGCGGAGTGAATTTCTTACCATCAGGAAATCCGTCTGCTTGTTTGCCTTCCAATATCATAAAAACATACTCATCTTGCATCCGCATATCGGTCGTCCATTGAGCTATCAGAAAATTAATTAAGAATGTGAAAAGGTCTCTAGCTTTACCACCTCATTACCCACAAGCGTCTCGCCTCGCCCTTGTAACCGAGTTCCTATTAAAGTTTTATCTAGTGCGAACTGAAATACTGAAATTAAATTCCATTTGCTGTTTACTACATTAAATACAACGTTCAAAGCGAAAGTCTGATAATCATAAGTTTGTAAAGGTTACCGCAGTTTAAACGGAAAGTGGTCCAATTTAATTGTGCAAAAACGCGGTTTAGTTAATTAAAAGATTATTTCGTGGAATTCGAATTTGTGATCCCATTGTGATAAATATCTGAAAAGTGGGTTTTGAGTTACATCTTAGTATAAGTAGGTATAAGTCATCTAAGCATCCTACCATCGCATTTACTTATCTATATGTAAAGAAATCCTCTTTTATATTATATTATCTATATGTTAAGAAAGAAAAGAGGAAAAAAGGTCGTCAAATAAAAAGATGGGAAGACGATTTGCCAAAAGGATGGAGACGAATAGCTAGAAAGAGAGAGGAGTGGAAGTTAATGGGGGAGGCCTATGTCAAAGGACATCCTGACCAACAAACTGGTTGCTGAAGAAGACAATTGTTATATATTAAGAGTTAAAATTGTTTTATTATGTTATATTACAGAGATTATAAGCTATAATGTACCATGGTCAGCGAATAAAGGCTATTATTATTATTATTATGTAAAGAAATCAATGAAACTTTTCGTTGTAGTTTTATAACTCAAGAACGGACTCACCTACCCACACCAAATGTTTAGGCTTTGTTCGGACTATTTAGTAAATGGTTTATTTAAAGTTTGCATAAAATCGGTGGAGCGGTTCTTCATTTATCACATTTTTTATAAAAAATGAATTTAATAAATGGCGGATCATTTTGCTAATGGGTATTTTTCAGTCAAACTTAAACTTTTTTCAGTTTTTTTGTTTTGTTTTATTGTATGTTATTCATGGGGTCATTTATTGTTGGACTTGTTTCGATTAAATCAAATAATATATTTTTTCAATATTTTAAGTTCATTTAAGCGAAGCACATACCGGGCCGCTAGTATAGTATATTAAAGAAATAAAACACTTCTGTGTAATTAGGTATTCAATAATCTATTAAATTTCAGCGACATTTTTCGGATTTTTTATATAACTAAAATCTAAACGCGGAAAAAGCAGACGTCTTGTTTTATTGAATACTAGCTGTTACCCGCGGCTTTGCTCGCATGGCAGTTATACGTTAACTGATCAATTTAGAATATTATTTTAATTAAAAACAACATTGTATACGTCATCAATAAGGACTTTCATACCAACTTTCAACCCCTGTTTCAACTCCTTAGGGGAAGAAATTCCAGAAATGCTTACTACTCATTTTTATCTACTTATCTTTAATTAGTAGCCTAAAAATAAAATTTGTTGTTTCTAACTTAAAAAGTGACGGTCTTCCATACAAACTTGTTATTCCATACATACATGTTATTTTATAGGTATAGACAGCATCACTATAAACAAAGAGCATGGGATAAATTTATATAAATTTATCCCACGCACAGGGCAAGTGCTAAAAAAATAAAAAAATAAAAATACGACTATAGGTATGTTTATATATTAAACCGATTTGAAATTAAACCGAGTTTCACGATTTAGCAATTTTGCATTTACATATTTGACAGATCGTGCGTCCGAGGTTGTTACACTGCCACCAACTGGATCTTATGACGGGATCCCAAGTATATTACCTGTGGTTATGTTAATCATTACGCTGCCGCTATAAACTAAGTCACAGAGTAAATACAGCAGTGTTATAGTGTTTGCAAGTTATTGTGTGTAGTCACCAATCACCAATCACGTGCATTAACACTAACGGTTGTAATTTTAATATTTAGTCAAATGTTGTTACGGTATAACAAAAACAATACGGTTACGGTACGGTATAACAAAATAGAGTTTATATAACTTAACAAAATATTTTACCAATTCGTACATTTTGTGATGTACTTGTGAATCAAAGGCATTTTAAATATTAACATCAGCAAATTGTGTTTAGGGACTAAGGGTTTTGTTATTCATGTAATATTGTACAATCTTACCTTCTACTATTATCATTAATGTTCAAATTGGTGAAAATGGGTAGTAGTATTATCTTCACGCCCATATCCCCGAAGATGTAAGCAGAGGCACAACCAGGGTACCAACGACTAGCCGAAGACACTAAGTCCCACAATGCCACAATGATAGGTGGCAAGCCTATCGCCAACCGGGTACATTTCCAATCCCGACCAACATTTTTTTATTAGAAAATTGGAAAAATCCAATTTTCTTTTTGTTGGCCGACCCGGGATTCGAAACCGGGACCTCATGCAGTCAAGTCCAACACCCGGACCGCTAGACCACAGAGGTGAAGATGGGTAGATAAATGTTTGTTGCTTTTTCGCGAAAATGGTGCTGATTGGATTAAGATGATATATTATAAAAATATAATTCATACACCAGAAAAATAAACAGTCTACAATTAATAATGTCAAAAATTTGATACCATAAACATTATACCTACTATGCTTTTAGGGAAGCGTGGACAGAGAATTTATCTAATTCTTTGTTGTATGTAAAAAGTGCAAGTAGCAAAAATAGGAAAATTACAGAGACAGATTGGAAAAAAACAATGCATTAATATAAACTGTTAGTAGCTGCCAATGTCAAGGGAAAATATTTGATGTTTTACAGTCCCATGACGTCTCACATTTTTTCTAATTTACACTGCTAATATCCATCAATTCTGAATGTTTAAGCATTAAGAACTTTCGGATATTACTTTTCATAAAAAGATTTGTGTTTATTGGTCGTTAAATACAAAGAATTTACGACAAACCGGCTTGAAAGGTTTATTGCAATCCGGAAATGGGTACGAACAAATTTCTGAGGTCGCTCTTTTCAACGTCGAATAAATGTAAAATAATATAAGTTTACAATTTTAATCCCTAAGACAATAAAAAATAATAAAATATTTAAAAAAAATAAGAATTTCAAAATGTATTTCCCCGAGGTGGTCCAGGCTTTTTTGCAGAATAGACCATCTGCCTTCCTGCCAGGCAGCTCGTAAGAGGCGAGCATAGGCTTACCGTCACTAACACCGTATCATCCTAATAGGTGGTAGAGTTTTGCAGCGACTCGCCCGGATTGGTACCATCGTATTATCTATTCCTGCCGCCAAAACGTCATGACATGTTCCGGTTCAGAGGGTAAGGTAGCCGGTACACTTACTTTTGTTCGAGGCCTAACATCCCGGCCTCAGGTTGGCAACGCACCGTTATCACCATGGGTGTCTCTAAGCGACGGGAATTTCTTACCATCAGGAAATCCGTCTGCTTGTTTGCCTTCCAATATCATAAAAAAAAGAAAGAAATTTATTTGCAGGTTATTTGGCAGGTGATAAATTCCTCCTACACGACTTTCCCAAAAAGGTGCTATCGCCATCTATTCCGATATTGCCACGATTACGTTTCTATTTTTCTAGCCTGTGACAAGCATCAAACTAAAAATATTTTAGTAAAATATAAGCTTTTATTTATTAACATTAGGTGATTCGTCTTAATCTCTACTTACTTTCATATTTAATAGACTAAGAAATGTCAAACCAAATCCAAGTGCAACAGTAACTGAATCTAGCGCATAGCGTCTTGCCATTAATGTATGGCCCTAAAATTGGTTGTCGTCTCCATTTTGTAAAAGCTTTGAACAGGGCCTCTACTTTTGTTGTAAAAGCGTAAACATTGGCCGACAAAAGAACAACTAATTCTGTGGAGACAAGAAAAAAAAGCATTATTTTTTCCATTTTCTCTGCAACTTTTCAGGTTTGTCGTGCTTCTCTTGACAATATCCGTTACAAAAAAAAGAATTAGGAAAATTGATCCAACCGTTCAGGTGTGATGTGACGACTATTCAAAAAGAGGATTAATTTTTATATCTATACTAATATTATAAAGAGGAAATGCTTGATTTTTTGTTTCTTTGTTTGAAATGAATAGGTCAGGAAAATGTTGGTCCGGGCTCCTTTGTAGAATAGACCATCTGCCTTCCTGTGCCAGGCAGCTCGTAAAAGGCGAGCATAGGCTTGCCGTCACTAACACCGTGATATCTGATTAGGTGGTAGAATTTCGCAGCGACTCACCCGGATTGGTACCACCGCCTTACCTATTCCTGCCGCCAGAACGTCATGACGTGTTCCGGTTCGGAGGGTAAGGTAGCCGGTAAACTAACTTTTGTTCGAGACTTAACATCCCGGCCTCTGGTTGGCAACGTACCATTACCACCTTTGGTGTCTCTAGGCGGCGGGAATTTCTTACCATCAGGAAATCCGTCTGCTTGTTTGCCTTCCAATGTCATAAAAAAAAGACTCCGAAACTAATAAATCGATTTCAAAAATTGTTTCACCTTAGAGTGCTACTTATCTCTGAGTGGCATAGGCTTTGTTTTATCAAAATCGGTGCAGTAAAAGCCAGGTTACTCAGGCGAAGCTGCGTGAAACTGTCTTACTTTACTGTCTCATAGTCTAAACTTAGACTATAGGACGGGTCGTTCTATACTGACCGCGGTTTTGCCAGTGTGTTATGTAAAATCTATATATATAAAAATCAATTGCTGTTCGTTAGCCTCGCTAAAACTCGAGAACGGCTAAACCGATTTCGCTAATTTTAGTTTTGAATTATTTGTTCAAGTCCAGGGAAGGTTTAGGAAGTTTAGGAAGGGAAGATAAGAAAAAGGAAAAAACTTGCGAGAAAACTAAGAAAAACAACATTTTACTTTTTCTCATACAAACTGAACGGGTGGAACGAAGTTCGCCGGAACAGCTAGTTTGGAATAAAAATCTATCAGTCTTATCTGTTAAATATACTTCCTTTGCCATAGCCATAAGTAGATATACGACCTTAAGCATACACTGACATACTTGTTTTAGTTTCTTTATTCCGTAATATTCTTAAGAAAAGTTATATTTATGCAAACAAGAAGAAATTTACACTGGCAAAAATTGTTTGTATCTAATCAAATTTTGGGAAATTTTGAGCGACATAAATTATGTTATACAATTACAAGCTAAATATAAGCTACCACAGTTCATAAAATATTAAGGGATCATGTCAAGAATTGTGTGGCTGAAGACTCGTTGAAACGCAAAAATTAACACTTTGGAAAATATTTTTAGACTTGTATTTAGGGAGAGGAATCATAAAATTTCCCCATACATCTTATAACTTCCTTTATTAAAAAAATAAAAGTGTTTTTAGAGTAAATATATTTGTGAACTCTTAGCCGAAGACACAGAGTTGATATGCTTTTTCGTGTATTTTTTAATATTTTTAACTTTCAATAATGCTCGGTAAAAGTTATCTGTAATGCAGTTAAGAACAATTTCGATCACGTCATTTTTCAAACAACAAAATCCTCCAGATCCAGACAGTAGTGAAGCCATAGATAAACACACACACACATTCAAATACATCTAACTTGTATAAATAAACCCCGCTCTTCCCGTCGGGGCTTAAAAATGTAATAATATACAGACGTTGAGATGACAGAACGGATCAAGGAGCATCAAGCACGTGCAAGAAGATAACATCTGTGAAGCCGAGCTAAGATTATTTTAATAAAGACTGAAAATTAGGTTTTCATAATTCCCATACTTAGATAAAAGACATTCTCATAACATAATGGCGTGATGCATTCGTTTACATCAGAGGTTCCCAAACTTATTATAAGTCACGCCCATTTTGAAAACCAGTTTTTTATAGCGCCGTCCGGGTTTTACTCATCAACAACCTCAATAGTCTCGCCTGGAGTTTAACAAATCCATTTTTTTCTGTAGGGTTACTCTTGAATATCGATTTCATGCAAATTGGAAATTTGAATCGGATTTGTCATTTTAGGTACTCTGGAACACAGAAATAACAGATGATTAACATTTAGTTACAACAAAATTCAACATATCGGATAAAATCATCTATTGTTTATTACTAATTAAACTTTAATGATTCGCTAGTATTGTGTTCAAGAGTACCTAAAGTGACAGATCCGATTCCAATTTCCAACATTGCATTAATCGAGATTCAAGAGTAACCCTACAGGTCCGTTCACCGGTTGGTCTAGGCTTCCAGCGTCCACAAGGAGGCGTTATCGCCCACTTTGAGGAAGACTGGTCTACATGCTAAAAGCCATTGTGACTACCTCGAAATTAAAATTCTCTCCAACTAAGGACAAAAATAAAGCTGTATAATCCCACGCTACTGGGGATAAAACTTGATTGCCAAAGTTTGTGTTCCCTAAAGATCTTGCCAAAGAAATCCGGGCCATTGTAGTTACTTACCCACAGAATTGGTCAACAACATTAATCTTCTTATAAATATTCCAAGTAAAAGAAACAACGGTGTAGCTTAAATTTTGTCAGTTTGGGTTTAAGAAGTTGTAGCAACTCTTTTATGAATTTCTTTTTGGAGGGTTGACTTAACCCTCCAAGGGTTGACTTAAGGATTTAATTGCAAATAAGATCTGAGAAATACTTATGTGTTTCTGACTTTAGTTTTTACTTTGAATTATCTTCTAAAATAACTTTAAAAAAAAAACAAAAGATGTATCTTCACGCCCATATCCCTGAAGAGGTAGGCAGAGGCACAACCAGGGCACCCACGGCTAGCCGAAGACACTAAGTCCCACAATGTGATAGGTGGCAAGCCTATCGCCGACCGGGCACATTTCCTGTCCCGACCAACATTTTTTTTATTAGGAAATTGGAAAAATCCAATTTTTCTTCTTTTGGCCGACCCGGGATTCGAACCCGAGACCTCATGCAGTCAAATCCAACACCCGGACCGCTAGACCACAAAGGCGACTTACTCAGCATTAAATAATGAAACCCTTTATTAAAACCGTGTTGGTCCGGGCTCCTTTGTAGAATAGACTATCTGCCTTCCTAGCCTAGCCATCTAGCTCATAAAAGGCGAAATGAAATGAAATGAAAATTATTTATTTGCGGAATATGTGTGCTAAAAAGTTGTTTTATAGATATTTAAAAATACAACGTATTCTACCACATTGTGATGTGCAAATTTTTAATTAAATTTTAAGAAGTTACATATTTATACAAAAATGTACATTTAAATCGCAGCACTTATTTACATTTTTAATAAACATTTTATTTATTTATAAACATAAGTTTCATAATTTATTATAATTAAATTTATAGGTAGATTAACTTTTAGTCCTATCTACCGTACACCGAGCATGGGCTCACCGCCACTAACACCGTGATATCTGACTAGATGGTAGAGTTTTACAACGACTCGCCCGGATGGTACCACCGCCTTACCTATTCCTGCCGCCATAACGTCATGACGTGTTCCGGTTCGGAGGGTAAGGTACCCGGTAAACTTACTTTTGCTCGAGGCCTAACATCCCGGTCTCAGGTTGTCAACGCATCATTATCTCCTTTGGTGTCTCTAGGCGGCGTGAATTTCTTACCATCAGGAAATCCGTCTGCTTGTTTGCCTTCCAATGTCATAAAAAAAGGCTCCGAATGTAATAAATCGATTTGAAAAATTGTTTCACTCTTAGAATGCTACATTATCTCTGAGTGACATAGGCTTTGTTTTATCAAAATCGGTGCAGTAAAAGCCAGGTTACTCAGGCGAAGCTGCGTGAAACTGTCTTACTTTACTGTCTCATAGTCTTAACTTAGACTATAGGACGGGTCGTTCTATACTGACCGCGGTTTTGCCTGTGTATTATATAAAATCTATATATACTTGTTTGCCTTCCAATATCATAAAAATGACGACCCTTAGACATATAACCTTAGTTCACATCGTGGACTTTTCAAGTCAAAGACGTAGCTATCAATCAAACGCAGGTTTGTTATTATTCTATCAACCGACTCCAAAAAGAAGGTTCTCAATTTAACTGTGTTTTTTTATGTCTGTTATGCAATTATTCAGCCAGTAGCCAACGTATTTTGACGTTTCTTTTTTAAGAAAGGTAAAACATAATTCCAATGTGATTCCATATGAATTTAGCCATAATCCGACTTGATTCTTTATTTATTACTAGTACTTATTTATACTCGATTTTATATTTATTACTAGTGGGATAAAAATAAACTTATGTCGAACTATTTCGGTATCATTGGCTATCATCTTCCGAAAAACAATGATCTAATCTCGACGTGGTAAATGTTGAAATAGTTGGATTCAGTTTTCGCCGTTTTACGGCTATTAATTATGGTTAACTTCAATTTTTAGATACAGTTTTAATAAGCCAATCAGTACCTAAAATTTAAGATTATTTATTTATTTATTTTACACTTAGACAGTACACACTTAGTTGGTAGACAGTGTACAACCTTAAGATTAAAGAGTTAAAAAAAACTTAATTAAAATTTTAAACTATTCTGCATACATACTTACTTAATACTAATATTAATAATAAAAAAGGTACCAAAAAAACGAATATAAATGTTATTCCTACTAATAGTTTAATTCTAATAATAAGTGCTACCATTAAGGACTAGATTAAGAAGGAGAAGGAGGATTAAGGATTAGTGATTATATACTGCCTCGACAGCAAAACAACTTATTGTGGGTAAGAATGCTTCATCCATCACAATTGCACCACGATTATTGGCAATAATACACAAAAAAATATTAATTAGACCTACTGCTTTAGATTTTTTTTCTGAAAAATCATATAGTCACGAATAAATAAATAAATATCCCTGGACAAGTTACACAAATTGAATCTAACCCCAAAGTAAGCAAATTATGTGCTTGTATTATGGGTGTTAGTCAACGAAACTAATACAAAGTAATACTTAAATAGATACAAGAATAAATTTAATAAATACCCAGACCCGGAAATGCAGACGTCTATATGTTCATCACACAAATGCCTGCCCCCGTCGGGAATCGAACCCGAACCTCGCGGTTAGTCGGTGTAGTTAGACGTGTACGCTAGCCACTCGACCAACGAGGTGACAAGAAAGATTCATAAGTAGGCTAATAACCCTTTACATTTCTAGATATCCTGGTTTAAGCAAAAACACACAAACAAATAAGCAAAATTGTTGCTTACCTGCGATAAGATTGCGGTGCTACAGGCCAGCTTCGTCGGGACCTTAGCACAAGGCCAATGCGGGGCATGGAGCCTTGCGTGTTACCCATCTGAGGTGCAGATGTACGTTTCCGGCTCCAGCCCCGCTTACCACTGTTGGCACCCCACAGGTGGGCAGTTCCATGTTCTGTGAACAAAATGATATGCTTACTTGTGTTACACTATTGATGCTGCAATTCGCAAAAGAGGTCAGTTATATAAACTTTATAATTATAAAACACATTTTTTAAAAGTACCGATGCTGTTTAAATAATTTACAAAACAAAGCATTTGAAAGCACTAAGTAGAAATATTTATATTATTTTTTTATGATAATGGAAAGCAAACAAGTAGACGGATTTCTTGATGGTAAGAAATTCACGCCACCTAGAGACACCAAAGGTGGTAATGGTGCGTTGCCAACGTAAGGTCGGGACGTTAGACCTTTAGCAAAAGCAAGTTTACCGGCTACCTTACCCTCCGAACTGGAACACGTCAACGGCAAGCATTGAACGTTATGATGGCAGGAATAGGTAAGGCGGTGGTACAAATCCTGGCGAGTCGCTGCGAAACTCTACCACTTGGGCCACAAACTGGATCTCAGCGGTTGTGGGGCGGCTGCGAGAGCGGCGCGATATAACACATAGATTCTTATTGATGTGAACTGGATGTCAGCGGAGCGAGGGTGGATCGATCTGGCCGCTGACATCGAGTTAGTTTGTAGCCTTAGTAAGATGTCACGGAGTTAGTGACGGTAAGCCTATACTCGTCTTTTACAAGCTGCCTGGCAGAAAGGCAGATGGTCTATTCTGCAAAGGAGCCCGGACCAACAAATAGTATATTAATTTTATAGTAGGTATAGCTAACATTCAAAGCGACAGCTATAACTAAGATCAACATTTGAACGCATAATTGTTGCCTCTGTGATGTAGTGGTACGATGTTGACGTTGACATTAGGTCTCAACATAAAAAAAAACAATGATGCCCAGGATCGAATAAGTGTCTATCTGAGAATATGTTTCCACCTACCACATTCTAGGTTGGTATTATAAGTGGGTACCTTCGGCTTATCGTAGGTTTTACCTATGTCTACTTCTTAGGGATACGGGCGTGAAGGTATTCAATAATCCCACCAAAAACATAAATGTAAAAAGGAGAGCCAAGTTCAATACAAAAATTATGCTTGGCTGTGAACTCCGCCGCAAAAAGAATGGAGATCTTAATGGGTCCCAAGTTCTATGCAAAATCCAAATAATTATTTATAGGAATAAAATAACATTATGATCAAGTATGAAACTCTATTTCTTTGCTTTATTCGATACCTATAGCAAATGCTGTTATTTTAAAATAAGAGATCTAATAGTAGGTTAGATTTGACTTTGCCAGTTTTTATCAGTTTTTATAATATACTGCCTGCCTGTTCCGGCTTCGCTCGGACGGTAACTTTTTTTATCATAAAATTGAGATGTAAGCTATCCTATATCTCAAGTTGGATCAAAATGCACACGGTGTGCAAATTTCATTGAAATCAGTTAAATAGTTTAGGAGTCCATCGCGGACAAACATCGTGACAGGAGATTTATATATATTAAGATGTGTTAAATATTGTTATGAAATAACTGATGTAATGAAAACTGGCCAAGTTACAATAAATGGAATCTAGTCTTAAATTGAAATCTGTATACATTATTTTTTGTTATCGGAGGAAAACTGGATTTTCTAAAAAAAAAGAAAAGATCGTTAATCTCAAAACTGGTCCACTTTCGCATACACAACACTGGGGTAAAAATGGTAGCAAATGACCTACCCTACAAACCCTTAAAAGTATCCGGTCCAGTTACCAATAACCCTGAATAGATCTTAAATGTGGGTCAAGTGCAGGGTTTTAGTATTCACCGATTTAATAGCGAAGATATGCGAAAAACCAACATTTTATTAATTATTATCTTCGTCTAATCTTGCTTTTAACAGTTATTTAAACTAGGTGTTCAAATCTAAATTACAATAATATACATTTAATTAGAAAAACAAAATAACACAGCCTGTGTAAACCCAAAAATATAAATAAGGGCCTGTATTTTTATACATAAAAAGTCAATATCTTCACGCCCATATGCCTGAAGAGGTAGGCAGAGGCACAACAAGGGCACCTGCGACTAGCCGAAAACCATAAGTCCTACAATGTGATAGGTGGCAAGTCTATCGCCAACCGGGCACATATCCAATCCCGAGCATTTTTTTAATTAGAAAATTGGAAAAACCCAATTTTCATTATGTTGCCTGACCCGGGAATCGAACCCGGGACCTCATGCAGTCAAATCCGACAACTAAACCGTTAGACCACAGAGGTGACATTTAACATAAAAAAAAACTTTATAAAGGTTAAGGGACATTTTTAACATTTCTTTGATCTTGAGATGCGGTGTCTGTGGGTGAAACCTCTAAAATCATAATAATAATTTGAAATATCAAAATTTAGATTATCAATCACAAGTTCAACAAAATAATTTCTAGGAAAATTTAGGTCGGCAATAATCAACGCAGACGTCTGGAACCTTTACAATGTGAATACTTTGTAATATTGCTAAGGGGTTACGTATCTGTACAAAAATATCACGTAATATATTATCTGAACCTCAGGTCAATGGCGACTTTTTCTGGTAACTTTAAAGGGCCCGCTTAAAAGGAGGACAATAACAAACGAAGCGCCTCGACAAACCAAGGCCTCCACAAACGAGGGGCCCCTACACTAGAGACTTCATGAAATAATATTTCAAATTATAATCCGAAAATTTATCTATACTAGATAAGAACCCGGCTTAGCTCGGGTAAAATGTGACTCATAATATACATCTAGGTGCAAAATGTAGTCACCGGTTTTTAATGAATAATAAGCAGACATAGATTCGTATAGCTTCATTCATTGTGTTTAATAAATATAGTAAATAAAAACTGCCAAAGTTTTTTTTTAAATCAACATTTAAAGTAAAGTAACATAAATTACCAAAACAAATTGCAATGAGTACTTATCCGAGAATTTAGCAGAGGTTTTATAGGAATATTCTCTATTACACATCACAAAAAGGAACGCTTATTAAACTACCCAAGATGGCGACTGTGATTTGTCTGTCAACACATTAGAATTTAACATAGAATTTAACAAAATACTCGACAATCCGAATTTTGCAGATATATACGTTGTCGACTCAAAATCAATTTTTTTTTATGTTTTATTATTCAAGTAAGATTTCAATCGAGTCTACCGTACCCTTGACGAAATTATGACTATAGATTATTAAATCACAATATAAAATCATATGCAATATTAAATCACATTTTTTTTAAATTTTACTTAAAATAGATTTAAGATAGAAAAAGATATTTAATTTTAAAAAAAGTGATTATCCTACCTAGTGTAAAGTTTGTAAGGACAATAAATAATTATTCCGAAACCAGCGTGTTTGTATAAAAGGGGTACCTAATGAACGTGAAGGCAGACAGGTTTGTCAGGATCGTGAGGTCTGGCACTCTATACTCGCTGGCTACCACATACAGGACTTGGTGTGAAGATATGTACGTATGTAATAAATTATGACGTATCTTCGACAATAAAATTTTGAAAATTTTAAAAACAACACATTAGTTTTGCCTATACTTACGTAAAAAACCAACTGTTATTAGCTGTCAGGTGGAACAAAGACCTCCAGGTCAGTTAGTGTCACAATAAAGTCCGTATGGACTGTTACCGAACACGCAAAAACCATTAGAGACATGAAAACCAATGAAAAGGTCGTAACAGACACCTGACAGTAAAATTATCCTAGTTGTCAGTTTAAGTACCCTAAAATGAGATTCTGAATAACATCTAGGAACATCTCAAATTTTGTGAAAGAGCAGTTATCCGATTAAAATATTAAAATAGGAAAATTAGGTCACAAAAGTGGATTACCTGCATTCATTTTGCAATGCCCGAAGCGATTTAGGAGTTCCACTGACTAAACTAATACGTTTACCACAGATTCCGTTAGTTATACACGGGCTTTGAGGTTAATTTTACTGTCTCTGGATGACAATAATTGGGTATATTATACAATAACCTTTAACTTTGCCTAATCAACTCCATCCCAGAGTTGTCTATTCTGTATGAAAAAAACCTAGACGTTTTTTTTCGTGTCTAATGTTTTATAGTTGGTAGTTTTATTATATTTTTGGAAATTTATTCAGAATCAGTAATTTTGTAAGTTAATGTTAGATTTCGCAAGTTCTGTCAGCGAAGCAAAATATTTCAATCGTGGTGAAAAATCTTTTTTATTATTTTATGTCACCACTGAAAGTCATTTCAAGCTCATTTAGTGAGATTTGCGGCAAACGGAATACACACAATACACTAATTTCTTCATGAATATTTCACTTTTGCACTTTAACTAAACAAAATTTTACAAAATGTCACCAAAAATGACTAATTTTACTCAATCTAAACTGAATATATAAAAATATAAAAAATCAATAAATACCAAAAAAACTACAACCATCTTTTCTCTTGATAGCGCTAAAACTCAAAAGTAAGAAGTTAATACACGAGGTATGTACTTGTAAAAATCTCAAAATTATTTAATCATCAAATAGATTTTTTGTCGGGAAAAGCACACACTGTAGAGCCTTCTAAATAATTGTAATAACATGTTATAATAATTTGGATATATATATAGTATGTTTATTTATTATTTAATATGTTTATTATATAATATGTTACAATAATAATTTTTATTAATGTTATAGTATTTTTAAACATTTTTTATTAGTCATTATTTAGTCAAATCCAACCTCAACTCTTCTCGTTTGCAGTTTCTAAAACTCAAAAAATTCAATCGAATTTGAAACTCGTTTCGCGACTTATGAGACGACATAGTTTTATTCATAGTCAAATTAGAAAAATAATCTAGACTTAATTTAGAAGCTCCTTTTAAAAATGTAATCAGTTTATAAGGTGTCCGTTAAAAACTAAAATTTAGAAAATTTATAAATAATAATTTAATAAATTACTGTATAACTTTCAAATTTGTTACATTCAGGGTGGATTTATTCCATGTCCTTTTTAAGTATCTTCAGTAGTAAAAATTATCGTCACGCCAATATCCCCGAACAGGTCGGCAGACTTTTTAGCTCTCTAAAGTTATTCTTAAAAAGGATCATATTAAATTTAAAATAAACCTCTATTTCGGCTCTGGGGTCTAGCGCTTCAGCGTCGGACTTGACTTCCGGCTTGGCAAACGGGATTGAATATGTGCCAAGTTAGCGAAAGGCTTGCCACCTATCACATTGTGGGACTTAGTGTCTTCTGCTAGTCGTGGGTGCCCTGGTTATGCCTCTGTCTTAGGGATCTATGGGCGTGAATATACTTACTTTTTTATGTACAAAAGCTTTACATCCACTGTTACTACATGCATATGAATGTATAAACGGTACATAATACACCAAAAAAATATTTTTTACTATTTCTGTCTATTAGTATTTCTGCCGGTCTGTTTGTTTGTTCTGGCTAATGTCTGAAACGGCTGGACCGATGTGGACTCAATGTGAGGTAGCTGTAGGTCAGCTATAAGGAGTAACTACTACTAGGTAGGCTACTTCCATTTTAGAAAATTTGTTAATTAACTAAACGAACTAAACAACTTTTTGATAAATTTTACGAGGATAAAGTCGTGGGCACAGCTAGTTATAGATATAAAAGTTATCTTTATATGAAGTGATTTCAGAAAAAAAACGCGATAGCTTTAGTTTACTGCATATTACGAGTACATGCTTATTTAATTATATAATATAGCAAACAAGCACGCGACTCTTCTGGTACTAAAAAAAATCTTCGCTTGGAGACTGTTATGTACCGGTATTTTAATTTTTTTGTGAGAACGAAAGGTATAAATAAATAAAGATCTGGACAAACTACACAAATTAAATCTAACCCCAAAGTAAGCAAATTATATGCTTGTGTTATGGGTGTTAGTCAACGATACTAATACATAGAAATACTTAATTAGATACCAGAATAAATTAAATAAACACCCAGACCCGGAAATGCAGACATTTAAAATGTTCATCACACAGATTCCTGCCCCCGTCGGGAATCGAACCCGAGCCTCGCGGTTGGTCAGTGTAGTTACGCGTGTACGCTAGCCATTCGACCATCGAGACAGTATAAAGGAGTCAAGTTCCTAGATGAAAAGAAATTCATTTTTTTTAAGTTAATGGAAGGCAAACAAGCAGATGGATTTCCTGATGGTAAGAAATTCACACCGCATAGAAACACCGAAGGTGTCAATGGTGCGTTGCTTGCCTGATGTCGCGATTTTAGGCCTTGAGCAAAAGTAAGTTTACTGGCTACCTTACCCTCCAAACCGGAACACGTCAACGGCAAGCATTGATGTTAATGGCGGCAGGAATAGGTAAGGCGGTGGTACCAATCCGGGTGAGTGGCTGCGAAACTCTACCACCTAGTAGGATGTCATAGTGTTTGTGACGGTAAGCCTACGCTCGCCATTTACGAGCTGCTGGGCAGAAAGGCAGACGGGGGGGATGTTTGTTATGACAACAAAGGTGGATATAATACACCTACGACCAAAGGCTACTATTAGACTTCCATGCCGATATTAGACTAAGCACTAATATTACAGCCTGAAATAACAGGTAAAATATCATTACAAGAGGTCGTCGCTAAACTCTACTTTGTAAAAAGAAAACAATTGATTAAACTAAAATATGATTTTTATTTATTGAATTATATTATAACTAAATTATAACCTTAAACATAAAAAGTGTAAAATTAAATGTATTCGGCTTTACGGCGTCACCCTCGCCTTACGCTTTCAAGTGATTAGCATATAAAAAGGTGTTGGAAATTTGATAGGATTGTGATCAATAGCCGCGAACTGGTTTTTGATTAATGGAGTTAAAGTAATAAAATAAAACTTCAATGTTAAATAGATTTTTGAAGTTATACTTCTTTTGGCGCGTTAGGAAAAAAGTTAAGAATTTTTTTTTTTAGTTTTTTGTGATATTTTTATTAAATATTAAATAAACTTTATTTAACTAAATAATGCATTATAATAAAACTTTTAATGTATTAAATACTTTTTTTTATGGTTAGTGTCATTTTGTCTACAAATGTAAAATAAGGCAAAAGATAAAAATTTTAAAAAGATTTTTATCTTACTACGCCGAAGAAATATAACTTCTAACGCGTGTACATAAGTACACACACAATTTTTTTATAGCCTGTTTCTCTTAACATGCGAGTACCAATTTTACTTCAACCAATTAGAACGCGAATTCACAATATAATTAATTGATTCCTTTGTAAGTAACAAAGTTAGAGATATCCTAAAATGATTTCATACTAATTGTTTACTTATTAATTCTTCGACAAAGTTATTCGTTCATACAGTCTATCACAATATTTCTGCATCGCTTATGTCGATGTTAGCGTTGTCTACATCAGGTTCTGGGTTTGATTCTTGCGTCGTAAAAAATCAAATGTGTTTTTAGTTTATGATAAAAAAATATGTATTCCGGGATTGTATGGGTGAAAGAATAATGTTATATTAGCCACCTACTATATTGTGGCCATACTTACTTAAATAATAAACAACTATCTTCACGCCCATATCCCCGAAGAAGTAGGCAGAGGCACAACCAGGGCACCCACGGCTAGCCGAAGATACTAAGTCCCACAATGTAGGTGGCAAGCCTATCGCCAACCGGGCACATTTCCTATCTCGAGCAACATTTTTTTTTATAAGGAAATTGGAAAAAAACTATTTTCTTTTTGTTGCCCGACCCGGGATTCGAAACCGGGACCTCATGCAGTCGAGTCCAACAACTGAACCGCTAGACCACAGAGGCAGACTTTTACTTTATCTCCGGACGAGTTACACAAATTGAATCTAAACCCAAAGTAAGCAAATTATATGATTGTGTTACGGGTGTTAGTCAACGATTCTAATACATAGATAGACATACTTAAATAGATACAAGAATAAATTTAATAAACACGCAACGGGTCTGGGCTAGTTACACAAATTGAATCTAACCCCAAGGTAAGCAAATTATATGCTAGTGTTATGGTTAGTCACCGACAGAAAAACGACTATGTATTAACATAGAAGTACTTAAATAAATACCAGAATAAATTTAATAAACACCCAGACCCTGAAATGCAGACATCCAAATGTTCATCACACAAATGCCTGCCCCCGTCGGGAATCGAACCCGAGCCTTGCGGTTAGTCGGCATAGGCGTGTACGCTAGCCACTCGACCAACGAAGCGGTACTTAGTGGTCCCAGTAATACGTTCGACTACTTGTGGAGGCCCAAATGGTACTTTGCTGTCCCTTCAGAGGATACGTGTAAATATACTTACTACTTCTTATTTCTAAATATTTTTTGCCTTACTCTTAAGAGCCAACTGTACTGTGTAGACAACATTTATGTTATTGGTGCGTAGATATTTTATGACCGGGATCTTAGCTCACTTGTTTAAATTAAAAGTTATTGAAATTGACCGACTATTTATAAAATTTTATCAGAAATTTCAAAAATCATGTAAAATACTCACATTTGTGCTATATTAAGTAGTTATATTTTTTTGAAAGTAAATGGTAAAATGAGACAAGATGAGCCCCTACTCCTTTGCAAGAGATGTTCTCTTATATTTATTCGTATCACCCGACGGATATTTCATGTATATGCTCGCATATGTGTGTGTGCGCGTGTGTGTGTATACATATATGAAATAAGTAGATCGATTTTGATGCAGGTTTTTGTTTTTAAACTGACCTAATTTGAATTGTTGCGATCATACATTTTTCGGGGGGTATTAAACATTTTTAATTTAAGATTACTAAGAAGGTTATTTCAATTATGGTACTTTGTAATTGAAGGTAGTCTTCTTTATTCTAAATCACTACATAGAATAAAACAAAATCCCGGGTTCGAATCCCGGGTCGAGCAACAAAAAGAAAATTGGGTTTTTCCAATTTAATAAAAAAATGTTGCTCGGGATAGGATATGTGCCCGGTTGGCGATAGGCTTGCCACCTATCACATTGTGGGACTTCGTATCTTCGGCTAGTCGTGGGTACTCTGTGCCTCTGCCTACCTCTTCGGGGGACATCCCCGGCGAGAAGATACTTTTTTTAATAGATAAAGGGTTTAAAGTGGAAGGTTTATATGTATACTTTATACCCGTGCAAAGTTGGGGCAGGCCGCTAGTATTCTATATTATAATGAACTACACAAACTATAGTGATATTTTGAAAAATACAAATAACGCAACGCAAAATTAGTGTTTGTTCAGGACCTTATTCAGACTCGACAAGGTTCGGTATTACATGAGTAGGGTACTTCATCTAGCTACAACTTTTCCCGACCACGTACAAGGACATCACTGTCTTGACTACAATAGAAAAAGGTAAACTTACGTAGATGTAGTGTTGTATGTGGGCCTTGTTCGGAGCAGGCGCGACGGCCGCGTGCACTTAACAGTACTTCACGACGAGGGCGCTCTGGCTCACTCTCCGCCACGGAGCCGCCTCCCTCATCACGGCCTTCCTCCACCACACACGCGGACATCACAACCTCAGCACTTCACTCAATTCACTCACTTCACACCCTGTTTAATACGTTTCCCACTCAATGATCTGAAACAAAAGAAAATGCATTTAGTAAAATAATAAATGTATTTAACGCCTCTGTGGCGTTCTTTTGTTGGACTTGACTGCACGAGGTCACGGGTTCGATACCCGGCTTGGACAACAATAAGAAAGTTGGGTTTTCCTAATTTTCTAATAAGAAAAAAAGTTGCTTGGAATTGGATGTGCCCAGTTTGTAATAGGCTTGCCACAATGTGGGATGCGTCTTCGGCTAGTCGTGGGTGCCCTGGTTGTACCTCTGCCTACCTCTTCGGGAAAATGGGTACTTTATGTAATGATTTCTGGCTTACAAAGTAAATAAATAAGTTTTAACATTATATCTAACCCAATCTAGAAGCAAGCAAATTATATTAAACTAGCTGTTCCCGCGAACTTCGTACAGTCCGTTTAGTTTGTATGGGAAAAATTAAAATGTTGTTTTTCCCAGTTTCCTCACAATTGAACAGGATAAAAAGTATCCTAAGTCCTTCTCCCGGTTTTAAGTTACCTCCCTA
>NJDD01001674.1:26002-39986 GCA_002245505.1 Calephelis nemesis | reverse complement strand
AATAAATTTAGTAACCAGACCCAGAATTACAGACATCCAAATGTTCACCTTACAATTGGGTACATCAGCAATCGAATCCGAGCTACGTGGTTGTTCAAAAATATGCACTTATCGCATTCAAGTCAGATTATCTGGTAATTTTGAGTAATATATATAAATAAAAATGGAATGCTGTTCGTCGGTCTCGCTAAAACTCTTGACGGCTAAACCGATTTGGCTGATTTTGGTTTTAAATTACTTGTTCAAGTTCAGGTAAGGTTTAAAAGATTAAAAACAAAATGTAAAAAACTGCGAGGAAACTAGTAAAAATAACATTTTTTTATGAAAACTGAACGTGTTGAATGAAGTTTGACGTTAAAATTAGTACAATAATGGAAATTAGACTCGTCCTGATTAGCATTGCTTTAATATCTGTGCTCGTCATTTTCGTGTTCTAGTTTTGAGGGAAATGTAGATTGTAGATGAGTAAGTTATTTTTTCAAGAGGTCGATGACAAGAGACTTGACAACTCGTCGTCAGAATGGCAACGCATCTATTTACCGTCTGCCAGGGACATCGATTTATTTCTGTAAGCCAATAAAGTGATTTTCTAAAATTGCTTTATTGACTTCCAATAACATAAAAATATACATTTGAATGTCACCTTTGCATGTCAAAAATGAAACTGGGTATTATAATATACAAAGTATTTGTTTGGTAACGTGACTTGAAATTGGTAAAATATTGAAACAGCCAATAGATATAAAAGTATCTTCGCTTTGTACAATTAAGAAAAAGTTGTAATATCACCTCATATAAATTACATTTATCATATAAATTACATTTGAAACTATCAAAATAGGTGTTTGTAATAAAAAATTGGTAACATGACTTCAAGTTGACAATATATTGAAACGACCAGTAGATGTTACTTAATTGTTTTTTTTTTAAATAATGAAATATAATTTATTTGCAGCATAAGTGTGATTTCTTGATGTTACATGCAATGTAAAAGTTCCAAAATATTATCTAAAATATTGAAACAAATATTTCATTTTCAATTTGAATTCATAAATGTTATCAAACGAGAACTGTTAAAACTAGATGCTAACGTGGGAATTACGACAGACTTTGAAAAATATTCCAATTTTCTTTAAAGCAAAACAAAACTTCTTATACTATTAGTAGTATGACATTTTGTGATTTAAAAGGCATGTTAAAGTACCAAATAAAAGACGTTTTTTTTTAATGACTAAATTGTTGCTAATCTCGCGATTTTTTGCAACTTCACCCAGCTTTATGGGCCGAGCAGAGTGCTCAGCCTTAAAAGACGTATGAAATTATATCTAATGTAATTGTATATTTCTTCGTCAGTTTCATTCTAGCTTTAAACCCTGTTGTTTTTTAAGTGAAATTAAAGTTCTTTAGCGGCGCTGCACGCTTTTTTTGGATGGGTAAAAACTTCTAAACTCGCGTCAGGACACGTGATTTGATCAAAAATTCGTAAGACGGCGCAGGGCGCTTGCCCGAATAAGACAGAGCAGGGCGCTTGCGCAAATGTTTGTGTGGTCATGTTTGTGTACGATAGCGCAATAAATGAATATTGTATTCTTCCACATAAATGATAGTACTTTCATACTCATAAAAACTAATTCATGCAAAATTATTCCCTAACCATTTCAAAACATCAAAAACGCACAACTTTAGTACTCAAGTTTTCACTTCTGCCGGCACTCCCGGAGTGCAATCCGTTTTTTATGTTTGAAACCGAAAACTAATGTCCACTTTCCTATTTTTTCTTCTCTTGGTTTCAAATTTCCAGCAAGTGATTTAACTGGCATATAAAGTAATCCATTATTTCTAGACAGCGTTTCTTGAGTCCCTTTAACCAATTAAATGTCATTATTACCATAAAATAGAAGAAATTAGTTTTCAACTAAATAATTGTTGCCTCACATCTTTTGAAAATGATGATGATGGTTTTTTTCTTGTGTGAATGATATACACTCTTTTGAAAAAAAATAGTCCTTCTTATGACCGTCCTTACATAATTTACTTAGTCATCCTACAAGTATTAGAAATGCGAAAATTTGCATGTTTGTTTGTTACTCCTTCACGAAACATAGAGGGTAACTTTTTTTTTTTCACTTTTTTCACTTCAACTTTATGAATAGTTTTTATGAGACCATTTAATAGCTGTTGTACGCGGGCAACGCCGCGGTAATAATAATTTTAATTGATTGTCGAGATTGTCGGATTCTCGAAAAAATAAAAATAGCATAATTCCCCCGTGTTGGTCCGGGCTCCTTTGCAGAATAGACCATCTGCCTTTCTTGCCAGGCAGCTCGTAAAAGGCGAGCATAGGCACCGTGACACCGTGACATCTGACTAGGTAGTAGAGTTTCGCAGCGACTCACCCGGATTGGTACCACCGCCTTACCCATTCCTGCCGCCATAATTTCAGTGCTTGCCGTTGACGTGTTCCTGTTCGGAGGATAAGGTAGCCGCTAAACTTACTATTGCTCGAGGCCTGACATCCCGGCCTGAGGTTGGCAGCGCACCATTAACACCTTTCATCAGGAAAATCTGTCCGTTTGTTTGCCTTTCAATATCATAAAAAAAGACTTGAGGAATTTCCAGTCCTTCAATTGGAGTAGGACAGCAAACATCCAGAAAAGATTTTTTGTTGGTTAGAAACATATTATATTTATATTACCGCGAGGCGACGATACCAAGCCGATTGAGACGCTGCTGAACTCTGCCACCTAGTCAGATGTCACTGTGCTAGTGACGGTAAGCTTATGTTCGCCTTTTACGAGCTGCCTGGCAGGAAGGTAGACTGTCTATCCTACAAAGGAGGTCGGACTAATACAGGGAAGAAATTCAAGCATTATTTATTAAATAAAGAAATAGCCAAGAAAATATCAAATTTCCTTAATTCTGAAATTTTAACAAAAAAATAAAATAGTGGTCAACCTATGGTTCAATTCCGACCACTTTTAAAATAGATATTCCTGCACTGACACATGAATTTACCTTAAACTAAAATCTAAAAATTAAAGTTGTTTAAAGCGTGTTATTAATCTTGAAAACCATGAAATAAGACCTTCCGTGCAAAGCTGGAAAGTGGTCCTAATTAAATAAGCCGTCTGAAGCTAACTCTGCAGCTTGGTGTTAATCTCTGTCACTATACTAACCGCCGTACGTCACGTACACACATTAAATTTATTCAAGTACTAACTTCATAGTCCAAGAGCTCATGCATTTTGTAAATATCGTTGCGCAGAGTACTCTTTAAAATTCGCTATTTAGCATATAGAACAAACATGATGAGAAACTAAAACAAATTATGATTTGAATTAGAGCGCGTAATCTGCGAAATTCAACAATTTCAACGTTAGAAGTGGACTACAGACATAATACAGGTGAATAATATTAAATCCTAATGTAGGATAAATGCGGTCGAAATGAGAGCGCTACAGAAAATCTGTGGTGTAATGCTCGCTGACCGCATTCGTAATAGTGAGATCTGAGAAAGAGTGGAATTGAATGAAAGTGTTGGTGTTAAAATGAAAAAGGGCATGCTCCGCCGGTTCGGTCATACGGCAAGAATGACAGATGAAATATTAACAAAGCAGATATATAATGCGAATGTGGATGGATGTAGGTACCCGGACAGACCAAGGTTGACATTCCACGATCAGATCAATCGTAAATTATCCGAGGGTGGTGTCAAGAGTCTCCGAAACTAGCGTGTTTGTATGAAAAGGGTAATGAATGTGAAGGAAGCCAGGCAGGTTTGTTAAGATCGTGAGGTATGGCACATGATACTTTCTGCTTACCCCGTAAAGTAGGCGTTTGATCGTAAAGATATATGTATGTAATTCTTAATGTAACAGACTCTACTACACATATCTAAATGCTGTGCCAAATGCTTGACATCTTTGTATTATATTTCATACATATCTTTTACATTATTTTATCTAAAATGTCTAATATTTAAAATTCATTTGTCATCAATCTCTTCTAAAAAGGTGTTTTACGAATCTGTATGTTAATTCGTGGTGCCAAAGTTTTGGACCCCTTTTTACGAAAATTGCGAAGACGTAGAAGCATAAAATTTGGCACACTTATAGTTGATATGAAGGAGAAGTGCAGAACGCTAATAATTTTCAATAATAATGCTTATAAAGTACATTAAATCAATAAATAAAACATTACCCACTCTACCATGCATTTGACACACACAAACAAATATATTGATGATAACGACAAAAGATCACAGATGGCGCACTAAAAAGGTTGGTCTTGAGAAATGAAGATGGCGTTCTTATCAACAAGATATTAAAATTTATCATGGTCAAATTTCGACCAATGGGCGACCACTAGTATGTATTATTTTACCACGATGTTTGTAACAAATTATTTCGAAACTGTTTGACTGATTGTGAAATTTGTATGTATTATGAAAATGACATAAACTATTTTTCACTTTTATTATACGTTGCATGTATACTGAAAATAGGATGTAAACTATCTATTGTATTTCTCAGTGACAAGAATGGTCCATCCCTATTTTTTTTTATAATTCAGCATTAAAAATATATAACATCCTGACCCGCCTCCTACCAGTGGCAATAATGGTACTATGATAATTTCAAGCAAAACGTATTTGAGTCCGCTAAATAATCAAATATAAATATTTGTACAATGTGGAGTACATTGTATATGTACTCGCCATATAAACTTCAACTACATAAAATTTCATACTGCAGTTGTGTGATTTTTTTGGAAGAGTTATAAAAGTTTCTCTTTACATTTTAATAAAAAGATAACTGTACTCTAGGCACGATAACTGTACTCTATACGAGGGATTCAAAATATTGAGAAAGATCGAATTCTCATATACAATGGTATTCTCGAAAGAATATTTGCTTTCTAGATCAAGTAGGAAGATTGTAAATACTAAAAAGATTGACAACATGCTCTGAAAGCACCGTACACAAATTTCAAAGAAATATTCGATTAAATATACTAAAAAGATTCAAACAATTACACACATTGAATACGTTGCCAAAACTCATAGGCGTTGACCCCAAAAATGGAATGAATTTTTCGTATCGCTTACAAAGTTCGTTGAACTGGTTTCCATATTTTTAAGCTGCCGAGTTTCGTTCAATTTATATCAGTATGTCGGAATTTCTAGCCAAACTTTATTTAACATGGCCGTGTTCTATTCTGTGCTAAGAGCGGGTACACATTGGGCGCTCGGCGATGCGTTGGGCGCGCTTTGAAAGCCTACACACGCCGCGTTCAGTGCGGCGTTCGGCGAGCGTCAGTAGTACATTTTTAGCTCAGTTCGAAAATGGAAATCAAAGTGATTATATGTAAGTGGCTCCTCTACCGTAGGTATAAAAGACGACTACAGAGACAAAGAGAATACTGGGCGCACCCTATACTAAGAGATAAATTGACGCATGGAACATTTGTTACATTGTATCCGAAGTTAACACAACAAGGTCCTAAGTTTTTGAACAGCTTTTTTCTCTTCAGAGTTCAAAAAAATTCTACCATCTCCTCCCAATTAAGTTTTTTTGAAATCTTATTTTTGAAATTGGCACTTTCCATATAAAAAATCAGTATCAAAATATTCGGTCTCCATTATCAACGTGCGTCTAATTTACACGAAATCGCACCACCGAATGTACACAAAAATGGCGGACCATGTATTTCGAAGCACCCAGCTGCCGCCCGTGCATCGCGCATTAGCACAAAAATATGTGAACGTGCGTTTTCATGTGTACACTTCATAAGATCCTCTAGTTTTCGAAACGCACGTTAGCAAAACGCGCGTTTGATAGCGCCTAATGTATACCCGCTCTAAGTACATATATCTGTACATAAGAACGGTGAACCCTACGACACACAAATAATATCTTTTTTATTGAATCCACAGGCCCCGCAGTGAAAATACTAGAAATGTCAGACAAACTTTGAAAAGGTCGTAAATAAATATTACATGCGAATATTCCAATTCTCCGAACAATATTTTTGTAGTTATTTAATAATAAATAAATGTTCCTGGACTGTATATCATGTGACGAAAAGGAAGACGTACAACATATTTTAGTGGACTGCGTCTGCGACCACACAGTATAAAACAAAATCGCTTCCTCTGTCCCTTTGTACGCTTATATCTTTAAAAATTCAAAACTGATTTTGATATGGTTTTATAATAGTTAAAGTGATTGAAGAGGAAGGTTTATATGTATACTAGCTGCGCCCCGCGGTTTCACCCGCGTAAGTCCCAATCCCGCGGGAACTCCGGGATAAAAAGTAACCTATATGTTATTCTGGGTCTTCAGCTACCTACATACTAAATTTCATCGTAATCGGCTTTGTAGTTTTTGCGTGAAAGAGTAACAAATATCCATACATCCATACATACAAACTTTCGCATTTATAATATTAATAGGATTTCATAACCGTGCGAAGCCGGGGCGGGCCGCTAGTAAAACTATAAAATTCAGTAGGCTCGGCGTGAATTATGGTCATGATACAGACAAACATTGCACAAATGGTGCGGCTGACCTTTTCAGATACCTACACCTATTTTTTTAAATACCTTCATTGTACAGAATTTATTCTTCTACCGATATAAAAATAAATTTAAAATACTATTAGACAAACTATATGGTATAGGTATTCGCGGAATAGCTCACGAATGGTTTGCCTCGTACTTACATAACCGCGAGCAATGCGTTGAGATCGACCACTTTAACGATGAAACAGGCGAAATAAAATCTATTAGATCAGATTCACAGTCGATGAGGAATTCTATACCACAGGGCAGCGTTCTTGGATGTGTTCTGTTTATCATTTATATTAACGACCTCCCAAAAACTCTGAATGAGCCATGTGTAATGTTCGCAGACGACTTTTCACTAGTACTGTCATGTAATAACAGTAGTAGTCTAAATCAAAATTTATTTACCATTATAAGTAAAATCAAAAACTGGATGGACGACCATAACTTAGAAATAAACTATTCTAAAACCAAAATCATGCAATTTAAACCACGTCAAAAAAAAGAATTAGACATAAATTTTTCCTATAATAACACACAAATTGAATGCGTACCCTATTTTACCCTACTCGGATTAGTAGTCGACTCAAATTTAAACTGGAAACCGCACATAGAAAAAATAAAATCAAAATTATCCCAATTCACCTACGCTTTAAGAGAACTAAAAAAAACTACAGATATTAAAACAGCTATCATAGCGTACTATGCATATGCTTACTCATGGTTGAACTACGGCGTGATTATGTGGGGAAACAGCACTGACGCAGGCGACCTATTAGTATTGCAAAAAAAATGTATTCGCATCCTTGCCAATATACAACAAATAGAATCATGTAAACCATTTTTCAAAAACTTAAAAATTCTTACTCTACCTGGCATATACATATTAGAACTTTGCAAATTTGTAAAGAAAAACCCGAATTTCTATTCTACACTAGGAGACATGCCTCGTCGTTATGAATCACGGGTTAAATATAATTTGGCTCAAGTGGCTTCAAAATTAAAGTTACATAGTTTAGGACCCTACTCAATGTCAATAAAAGTATTTAATAAATTACCCGATAGCCTAAAAAAAGAAAACAATTTTTTAAAATTCAGTAGAAATCTAAAAAATATCTTAATAAATAAAACATATTATTCGGTGGCAGAATATTTACAAGAAAAATCTTCCCGATAAGAATGTCTACCTCTCTACAATACCTGTTGCTACGCCTGGACAAGGTGCATAATAATTATGTATTTAATGATTATGTAATGCAACAAAATATAAATAAATAAATAAATAAATTGCTAAGCGCATAACTTCCGAGTGACTGAATCGATTTGGATAACTCTCTCTTTGTTGTGAAAAAAATGCAGGTAAAAATACTACTTTATTTTTCCAATACAAACCGAACGGGTGGAACGAAGTTTTCCGGGACAGCTAGTTTATTATAAATAAGGATTCTTATGTATGTTTTCAGTTAAGAATAGAGATCTGCTTGAGCTATTTTTATCCCACATATATTTTTTATCTAAACCGCTTTTCTTAGGAGAGAAAAATCGTTTTAAAATACGATCATAGTCGCAGGCAACATCTGATTTACTTATAAAAGTGCACTTATTGTTCCCTAGGGAATACAACACATGACAGATTGCATCGCACGTGGACTAACTGTCCAAAGCAGACAGCGTTTTTCAATTAAACCAATAAATATAAAATTATTGCCTCTGTTGACTTCGCGATATCCCGGGTTCGATCTCCGGGTCGGGCAAATAAAAAATGTGTTTCAATCTAGTTGATTTAATTATTTTTTGTTGCATCGGTTATTGTCACAAGAATGTTCTTATTAAGGGAAAAACTAGAGAAATTTCAGGGAAAATGGGAAAACAATACTTTGTTGATTCCATACACACTGTAAGTAGCTGTTAATGTCAACCGAACGAAGTTCATTTAGTTTTCTAAATTTAAAATAAAAAAATAACGTTTTCTGGCATTGTATTTGTGCCGACTGCCGGGTTAGCGATAGACTTGCCGTCCATCACAATGTGGGACAGTGTCTTCCGCTAGTCGTAAGTACCATGCTTGTACCTCTGCCTACCCCTTAGGGTATGTGGGCGTAAAGATACTTAATGTAAAAGTTATAAGTGATATTGTTAGTTCCACAAATTAGCGCGTTCAAACAAACTCGAACAGCTTCATTACATTACTTAATAGAGTTATAGTTTGCCCAGGAAAGTTCTTGTGAAAACAAAAGTTTAGTTGCACTTGAGCTTTATTATCTCGATTGCGTAACCAAAATAATAAGCTTGAAACTCCAATTATGTATTGCCTGGGATCATGTTAAATCTTTGAATGTAACTATTAATACATTTTTAAAGAAGAAACATCGTTAAGAGACAAAAGAGGCAACAAAAACCTGAGAAGCTAAGCCACTGATTCATAAAAGTTTTAGCTACCCTACATTCCACACAAGAATAGGATAATAAACTGTGACGTTTCAGTAGCAGTAATATGCAAGGCGATAGTACCCATGAGTTGCAGGCCACTACCACTTAAACTATCCTAGCGGCACCATGACGGCTGGTATGACGTTGGTATTATCTAAATAAACATTAATGTTTTCTTTTTGTTAAAAAAAGTATTTCATGCCCTAGTCTCCGAAGACCCATGACCAGCCGAAGACTCTAAGTCCCACAGTGTGATAGGTGGCAAAAAACTATCGCCAAGCGATCACATATCCAATCCAGGCCAACGTTGTCTTTATTAGAAGATTGCAAAAACAGATTAACTTTTTCAAACCTTGGACCTCATGAAGTCAAATTCAACACCGGATAGCTAGCCCACAGAGTTTACATTCACTTCACTATTGTATATTGTCAAACCGGCCAACATTAATATTGTTGTTTTCTTTGCAATTTCTTAACTAAGTATAAAACATATTATGACTCAAAAACTACTATCTGATAAATACATTCTACGCATCAAGAAAACGAATAAATTAAATTGAACGACACGTAAACGAATTTTAGCTCAATTCATGGTTTGACTTTTACCTCTCCTTTCGTGAGTGGGATAAAAAGTATCCTATAACTATCCTTGGAATGTAAAGTACCTATTTACAAAAATTCGTTACGACTACGTCATGATTCAGTACGACAGGCAAACAAACAGACAAAAACTCTCGAAATGTTATAGAGCCCTAATTATGCTTGTATAGCGAAACCGGTTGGCTAAACTATAAAAATAAAAAATAGATTGTGGAAATTACAAGTGCTGTGAACAAATTGTTTCAAGAATGGAATTCTACCAAGCACCGACTATAAGAAGTATAGAAACTATCTAACAATGTATTTTGCTGCACCTTTTCAGGCGCCTTTTTTACGGAATACAATCTTTTACAGTTTTATTATTATAAGCATAGACATATTTATAAGACATATAGTGCAGTACTGTTTATACATACAAGCTCTTCGATTATTATCTCAGACTGGTTCTCAGAGTTAATGATAATTTCAGTCGTGTTACAAACATGTTGCATATTGTAGTATTTGCTAACGTGAATGTTATACCATACAAGATATAGAGACTATAATGAATATTCTGTAGGGTCAGTTCCACTACAATAGATTCTATGGTACTTTGATATGATACATATCTAATACGTCTAGTGCATACTCAAATGCATCCATGTCAAAAAAGGTTGCATGCACTCCGGAAGTACCGGCAGAAGTGAAAACTTGAACATTAACGTTGTGCAATTTTCATATTTTGGAATGGTTGGGGAATAAATTTGAACGAATAGCTTTAATTATCAGTATGAAAATACTGTCATTTATGGGATAGAATACATTATTCATTTATTGCGCTATCGTACACAAACATGACAACATGAACATTCGCGCAAGTGCCCTGTGCCGTCTTACGAATTTTTGTCTTACGAATCAGATCACTTGTCCTGTCGCAAGTTTAGGTGTTCTGACCCATTCAAAAAAAAGTGCGCAACGCCGCTAAAGAAGTTTTCACTTCAAAAAATATTAGCAGCTTAACACGTGGAAACTAGTTCAAATAGGAATACAACAACGGTTCGTATTAATGAAGACTTGGCTAGAAATAATCACAAATCATGATAAACAATCGCAAACAAGCAAGGAGATGAATGATACAACAATTACATTACTTTTTAAGTTGTGTTTTAGTATGGTTACTCATAGTAAGTCCTTACTTACTATGAGTAACCATACTACAAGGTGCTACAGTAGTGCTACGATGTGCTACGAAATTCGCAAAAAGTGAACGAAGTCTACTTTAGGTTACTTTTTTTATAGAAGAGGTGGTAAACGAGCAAGTGTCACCTCATGGAAAGTGATCACCTCCGCAAGACTAGGAGTGTCACAGATGCTTTGCTGACGTTTAACGCAACGCCAAGGAATCAAGCCGATTGACAATTCGAATTGCTCTACGTTGAATACGGTCAAACGGAAGGAGCTGGTACCGTGGAGTCCCTGCCCAGAGTTGAGAACAGTACTCCATATGAGGCCGAATTTGCTTTAGGTTTTCCATTCCTGATTAAGTACGCTTCCTTTGTTTTCTATAGTATCTTCACGCCCATATCACCGAAGCGGTAGGCAGAGGCACAACCAGGGCACCCACGACTAGCCGAAGATACTAAGTCCCACAATGTGATAGGTGGCAAGCCTATCGCCAATCGGGCACATATCCTATCCCGAGCAACATTTTTTTTATTAGAAAATTGGAAAAACCCAGCTTCTTGTCGTTGCCCGACCCGGGATTCGAACCCGGGACCTCATGCAGTCAAGTCCAACCACTGAACCGCTAGACCACAGGCGATTTGTTTTCTATAGATGTTAATTATTATCAGTTGACACTATCTATGTTTCAAAACCGTAATTAGAATGCTAAGTGTAAAGGAAAGTTTCTAGTGGGGTCCATGGACCACTAAGAAACTTAAAAAGGAGTGGTTAGACTAATCAAAAGTTTCCATAATATAATTCTGCTATAATAACGTCAGTGCTTGCCGTTGACGTGTTTCGGTTCGGACGGTAAGGTAACCGGTAAACTTACTTTTGGTGTTTACCACCTTTGGTGGTTACCACCACCTTTGGTGTCTCTAGGCGGCGTGAATTTCTTGCCCTCAGGAAATCCGTCTGATTGTTTGCCTTAAAATATCATAAAAAAATGTAAGGCGGTTTTGTGCTCAATTTTGATTCCTTAATATCTTAGTACTTTGTGTTTAAGAGGGTGAGTAATTGTGTTATTTCAGCGACAAATAGAATTACTTTGTAAGAGTAAAGCCAAACATTTACCCCATTACCTAGACGTTGATTTGGCCGGAAAGGTTAAACATTTTCTCACCTAAACTCAGAGAACGCAATATCTGTGGCAATATCGTACCCAATAATGACGGCTTACCAAAACTCCAGGCCAACAACAACACAAATCTTGACTAATATTGTAGAGGTATTTGTTTGTTTATAATATATAATTTATAGAAAAATACTGTAGAACTTTTCATAGGAGTTTAACTGCCACTCGCCCGGTACCACCGCCTTACCTATTGCTAAAACCATAACGTCCAATGCTTGCCGTTGACGTGCTCCGGTTCGAAGGGTAAGGTAGCCGGTAAACTTACTTTTGCTTGAGGCCTAACATCCCAACGGTTGGCAACGCACCATTAACATCTTTAATGTCTCTAGGCGTTTTAAATCTCTTACCATTAGGAAAATCGTCTGCTTGTTTGCCTACCTTCATCATAAAAAAAATCTTATTTCAATTATGATAATCAAAACTTAGAAATATTATAAATTCGTAAACATGCAAAACATATACATTCAAAAGCGTCCTAGTAATGAATCTTAGATCCAATATAATTAGCGGTCAGATATGTTTTTCATGTGCAGCTCTTGTTAAAACTTTTGTTGTTATTTTTAAATAAAAAAACATAATATACTGGTTGACGTATCGATTAGTTGCCAACATTTTTCTGTCTGAATATAGTATTTAAAAAACTACAAAAATATGGTACGCTTAAAAATGTAGTACGTTATTGGAATAACAAAAAGGACTAAATTATACCTTACACTCATTTTTTATAAACTAATTTTAAAACTATATATTTTGCCGTTCTTACATTCTTTAACAAAATTTAAAAATTGCGGAATGTGTGTTTTTTACTTCATGGGTTTTAGTGTTTGCGAAATACAAACATACTATATATGTATATATTAATGACAATACAATACATGAATTACATTCTATAGTACAGATCCCCGAAACACAATTTTTAATATAGTACTACAAGTACAGTATTAAAAATCTTTAAACATAGTACAGAAATACATTAATTTTATCATAGTACGGTTGACAACCCTATCTAAGAATAACAATAACATTAAATAAAGTTTATTCTTGCTTAGGACATATTTGTGATTTTCTTTTTCGCAAACAAATTATTCTGTAATAAACTTCCTTATAACGGAACCATATGGAAAAATAATGGCAAATTTGAGGCGGAAGAAAAATCTGATTACTATAATCATATTTTAATACAGAGAACCAAGAAACTCAACATGGAAACGATGTCATATTCTGCAGTGAATTTTATAGACTTATCCGAAGTGTGTTAAAAAATACTTGTAAAATAATTGGGTCACATTCCGAATGACGAAGATAATTCTTAGCCTACACTTACGGCAAAATCGATCGTAATTCATATTTTTAACCGAGTCCAAAACCAGAAATGGATCAATTCGATTGTGTTTTTGAATTATTTTTTATGTTAATGTTACGTGATTAATCATACTAATTACCAATAGCAGACCAATTTTGATACTTTTTTTTTGAAAACCCTTTAAATTTTATCGCCTCTGTGGTCTAGCGGTCCAGGGGGGTTAGAATGTGCACTTTCGTCTCGGCGCGATCGCGTCGTTTCGCTTGAACGATGCGTTTCGTTTCAAAACGTTATCGTTTTTTATAAAGCTAGAACAATCATAACTTGAAGCGATATCGTGTAAACGAAGGGTAATGACCGAATTTGTATGAAAAACAAAATTTTGTCTATGACGACACGACTTAAAACACGTCAATATCAAATTTGTTATTTGTCAATTGTCAGACGTCTAACGTCTATCGCCGACGTCACGTTTTGTTTGGCACGAACGTTCTACGCTTTTTGAGTTTGACATTTATAAGCGGCCCGAAACGAACGTTCGTTTCAAGACGACGGTGGTTCATTCTAACCCCCCTGGTATAGGATTTGACTACATGAGGTCCCGGGTTCGATACCCGGGTCGAGCAACAGAAACAAAAATTTGTTTTTTTCAATATCCTTATAAAAAAATATTGCTAGGCATTTGTCGCGAAAGCGAAATTAGATTTCAGTTGTCAAACTCATTTGACATTATAATTTGTTGGCGGGT
>NJDD01001674.1:9618-19659 GCA_002245505.1 Calephelis nemesis | reverse complement strand
AACGCCTTGTTAACTAATGCATATACTTTCCGAAGCATGTATCCCCGTAAAGCACCTTGACTAGTCAGAATGTCAACGACCCGAACCGCAGCCGCTGCAACCACCTCCTTCTACCGCTCCAACGCCTGCCTCTGCATGCACCTTATGCTCCCCGCGCGCCCTAACTGATGATACTGTGATGTATGCGTCAGCAAGAACACGCGCGTTTGAAGTTCCTAGGACGTGTCTCCAGCGAGGACACATGCCTGTAATGCCTATCCTGCCTCAATCTGTTAGAATATCAGTGTTCGCCATTGTCGTCACATTACTATTATACATGACGAATGAGGAACGTCCGTAGTGTTTTTAAAAAGAGTGACGTCATCATTGCTGACGCCACGATTGTTGTTTCCGTGATGATGACTCATTTTGGGTGTTCTCAAAAAAACTTCACAAGCACTTTTACACACCGTTTATTTAACGGGCAGCGTAAATACGTCCCAGACAGGCGTGTGAATCGCGAATGCCTTATCGCTTTTAGTGCAGCCGTATTTATAAGGCTCGGCGCACGTGCAAGCGCAGGTGTTTACAAGTCGTTAGGCTAAGTATTGAAATAACAATGATAACCTTAACTTCACATGGCAATCGACCATGTCGACCAATCGACAATCGAATTTGTTTATAAACCATCAGTTGATTACTTTAATCAACTGATAGTTTATAAACAAATTTTCTGGACATCATCAAATTATTTAACCTAATTATTCTAGTTTTTCAGAAGAACTAATGTGGTTGCGCCGACATATATTTAACATTACAATAGTTGACAGAAAGCAGAAAAATCATATGGTGGTTTTCGGACATATGATACCACAGACAAACACACGCAAGCACACGCACATGCAGCAAATTTGTTAAAATGAATTAACTTGCTACTTGCCTACTTCAGGATTTCATCGCACTTTTTTTTTTGCCTGTAATAGGTATATAATGTTTAGTAATTAGTATGCGTAGGCCACGTAGCTGCCATCTATTTTTACCTTTTTACAATACTAGCTGTTCCCGCGAACTTCGTTCCGCCCGTTCAGTTTGTATAGGAAAAGTTAAAATGTTGTTTTTCGCAGTATCCCCACAATCAATCAGGATAAAAAGTATCCTATGTCCTTTTCCCGGTTCTAAGCTAAATCCCCATCAATTTTCAGCCTAATCGGTTAAGCCGTTCTTGAGTTATAAATAGTGTAACTAACACCACTTTCTTTTATATGTATAGATAACCTGATAAAACTATAAAAACAAAACAAGTTACAATAGACGTACTAAAAAGTATTTTCAAAGTATATTGTCGCAAAATACAATTATGTAAAAATAAACAAGGGCAGATCTTAGAAAAATATAATTTTGTCGAATAAATTCCTTGAGCGGCTTCCAGAATAACTTAGGCTTAACTATTGTAATTCATGCAATAAATAGACGGGTACATTCCTAATAATCTATTTACCAATTTTTATTCCCCCGTTTTCGTCCGGGCTCCTTTGCAGAATAGACCATTTGCCTTCCTGTCAGGCAGCTCGTAAAAGGCGAGCATAGGCTTACCGTCACTAGCACCATGACTTCTGACTAGGTGGTAGAGTTTCGCAGTGACTCACCCGGATTGGTACCACCGCCCACCTATTACTGCCGCCATAACGTCATGACGTGTTCCGGTTCGGAGGGTAAAGTAGTCAATAAAATTACTTTTGCTTGAGGCCTAACATCCCGGCCTCAGGTTGGTAACACACCATTACCACCTTTGGTGTATCTAGGCGGCGGGAGTTTCTTACCGTCTGCTTATTTCCCTTTCAATATCATAAAAAAAATTACATCTCATGAGTAAACATTAGAAAATAGAAAGGTGGTTGATCTAATTTAGGATTATACTCTATCACACTCACAACCGAGAGATAAAGTTATCTACATTAATTATTACGAAATCAGGTCTGTTACGCCGTTGGTAACTCGAGAACGACTGTACCTATATATTTTAATGATCTCAGATTTGTTTGAGTCATATTCGTATCAAATATAAGAATAGCTACGAAAACATTTATAAAAGAAATATTTAAACGCAGTAGGTAAAAATACAAAAAACCGACTGTAATTTCATTGCTGCATAGCCCAGGTTCAAAATTGTGCATTATCTACAATTAAAACTTTGAACCCCTTTTTACGAAAGTTGCGCGGACGCAGGAGCACAAAATTTGGAACACTTATAGTTTATGTGTAGGAAAAGGGCAGAACACTAATATTATTTCAATGATAATTCTTATAAAGTACATTAATTAAATCAATAAATAAAACATTACCCACACTACCATGCATTTGACACACACAAACAAACATATTGATGTTGATAAAAGATCACAGATTCAGGAAACAAAGTAGTTTGCCTTGAGAAATGAAGATGGCGTTCTTATCAACAAGATATTAAAATTTGGATATTAAAATGTTAAAATGGTCGAATTTCGACCAATGGGCGACCACTAGTTAAATGCAATTCATTAACAATGTCTTATCGTATCTGGAACAAGTTTAGAGCCCGGTTCCCATAATGAACGAATGTATTACCGTCTGTATACGGTATTCGTCATAGGTAGTAAAAGTAACTAAGCGTTTCTCACAGTTATATGAAATGTTTAGAATTAACAATCGAAAACGAAGGACTGCAGTTAGATTTTGTACTATTCGTACAAACAAGAATTCATGAGCAAAACGACTCGTTTCTTGAATCGAAAAAATACCTACTACTGAAATCCATTCCCTAGATAAATTAATACGGTAAAATGAAACGAAAATGACCTATTACTCTATAGGCTAAATTGTGATATAGAATAAGTCATAAGATACCGAAATCCGAAATGGGCCTATTCGTCAAACATAAAATATAATTCTAAATCAAACACACTCATTTTGGAGTTTTTGGAGTCGCCTATAAATGCGAAATTGAGCTAGGCATAAAGAAGTTCGTTGCTAAAAACAATTTGTTCATAAATTATTGCTGTTGACAGAATTTTTTACAACCACTTTATTACTTTGGTCTCGTTCTATTCGTGGTCGCTATATATTTTTTTATTTGATCTGCTATTAGTCATCAAGTATATGGTAGTCAGAAAAATCTTTGTTAAATGTACTGTAGTTCGTTTATTTACCCCAGGACCTTGACCGAACCTTGAAGGCGTTACCTAGATTTTAGGCGTTTCCAATTTTGGAACGAAGTTCCTTACGACAGGCTTGGAGGAGATAGGGATTTTGCTGCGCAGCCGAACTGAAAAATATGTGATAGTAAAAACCGTAAGAAAAAACCGTGGTATAAAACCGTTAAACGAGACGTGCGAAGGCGCGACAGTCGTATATCATACAAGCGAGTAGTGTATAATACCGTTCTCTTTCTCCCTCACTCCACCCCGCCAATGCATAGTATATACTCATAAATTGTGTCGATTCTACATTAGCCGAAGGAATTATGTTCCTACCTGGTGTCTCACGACACCATTATCTTTTTATTGAAATACGTTTCCAATCATAGAGCCATTTTTGAGTTTACTAAACAAAATCTGCCTTATGGAATAAAATTTAGATGTTACTGAAATTTCATAGAGTATAATATTATACACATGTGATTTAATAGTACAAAGATCGTGTCATCTAGAGATCATACGTATAAAATATACGTATAAATTTCCTCCCGTGTTTCCCCGTGTTGGTCCGGGCTCCTTTGTAGAATAGACCATCTGCCTTCCTTGCCAGGCAGCTCGCAAAAGGCGAGCATAGGCTTACCGTCATTAACACCGTGACATCTGACTAGGTAGTAGAGTTTCGCAGCGACTCGCCCGGATTGGTACCACGGCCTTACTTAATCCTGCCGTCATAACGTCATGACGTGTTCCGGTTCGGAGGGTAAGGTAGCCGGTAAAATTACTTTTGCCTCGAGCCTAACATCCCGACCTCATGTTGGCAACGCACCATTACCACCTTTGGTGTCTCTAGGCGGCGTGAATTTCTTACCATTAGGAAATCCGTCTGCTTGTTTGCCTTCCAATGTTATAAAAAAAATTACCTTCGTTTAAATACTGTTTACCGATATTTTGTTATTTTATGTTGATTTCTGATTAGATGGTGAAATTTCTCAATGAATCGCCCGGTTTTTTACCACCGCTATACCTATTCCTGCCGCCATAATGTCAGTGCTTACCGTTGGTGCGTTTCGGTTAGAAGGATAAGGTAGCTGGTAAACTTACTTTTGCTCGAGGCCTAACGTCCCGACCACAGGTTGGCAACGCACCTTTACCAAATTTGCTGTCTCTAGGCATAGTGAATGTCTTACTATCAGGAAATCCGTTTGCTTGTTTTCCTTCCAATATTATAAAAAAATATGATAATGCGAATTTTACCTTTCTATTGTGTGTGTCAAATTCTCGAGATTTGCAGTCTGCATACGTACAGATCAGGCATGTTGACATCAGCAATACTCTTTGTTTGTGCAAATCAAGTGGAAATGCTGTCATGTGGAACAACATGTCTGATTTGTGAGTTCGGACAATTTCTAAACTAGGTGTACAACAAATTCGTAGAAATTCGATGGTAACGGAATGTCCAATTACAGAAGTGTTTGCGAGAATACTGTAAATATACTTGTGTGCGTGTATGCTTTGCTGGATCTCTTAGTTTTTGGCACTAGCTTTAGCATTTGCCATTACTCAAATTGAAATTTGCATCAAATTATCCGATTTAACAAACTCTGGTTCAAATTACTCAAAATTAGTCATAAGTCGTCAAAAAAGTTATGCCAGGGTCTTGATTAAAGCGGTGGCTTCATTACTCAAGCTCTTTTTATTAGATTTGGCGGCAAAGAGGAAATTACTGATTGAAAACACGATAAACTGAATTGTACAAAATGCCACCAAGATTGCCTAATTCAACTTATTGTAAACACAAAATTCAATAATTACAACAAATCTAAGACCATCTTTTCTCTCGATGGCGCCAAAACTCATGCTTAGACGATTTGTAGTCGATACTCATGTCGATGTCGTTATTATCTCCATAAAGATATAGGTTACTACTAGAGGTTACATTCTTAACTGTAGATTTACTCTTGAATATCGATATCCCGCTAATTTAAAATTGGAATCGTAGCTATATGTAATTTAGGTACTTTCGAACACAGTACTAGCAGATTATTAACAATCCGTAAAATAATTTATTGCTTTACGGATTTATTGCTTTAATAATTCACCACTATTATGTTCTAAAAATTATGTAACTAAAATGACATACCTATTCGATTCCAATTTTACATGAATCCAGCTTCAAAAGTAACCCTACTGACGTCGTTTCCTAATATCTCTCTGTAACGTTCCGACCTTCCCATAAGATAGTCTTATGAAGTCGATCAGAAAGAGAGAGAGTACAGCTTTATCTGGAAATTACTTCAGTTCTTTAGCAGGAATGTAACCTCAAGTCTATAGCTTCATGGTTATGTCATTTCAACTCAAGTAATCACAGACTACTTGGGATACCAAATGACAAAGGATCACATGTATGACATGCCACATTCTAGGTAATGTTGTCAGATTTTAAAAATTTACTAGAATTCAGGAATAAATTTACCTTGAAACCTAAAACTTGAAATTTTGCAGACACTTATTTAAGTAGCATTATTATATTTTTGTGTTCGATAACGTTATGTCCTATTGGAACCGGAAAGGGAATAAACATACTAAATACTTAATTAGACGAGTTTTATATTCTTAATCTAACATGGTTTTGAGTTACATCCATTTTTATAACTGGTTTATTTTGATTGCGCATAAGTTTTGACCTCGTAACAAACAAACATACTGAAAAGAAACATTAAATAAAAATGCGTATCGACTTTCACCAAGTCACTAAAACCTAATGTGATGATTTTTAGCATTAAAATAAATTAGGCGTTAGAATAAGACATAAGCTACCATTTAATTCAATATCTAAACATATAAGCTGTTAAATAGACTTGCTTATCCTATCACATTGAGAGAATTAAAATCTTTGGCTAGCTGTGGGTGCCCTGGTTGTGTCTCTGCCTACCTCTTCGGGGATATGAGTGTGAAGATACTTTCTAAACAAATTGTAGGAAATCTAAATAATTTTATAACGCACGCGAATCCATGGAAAACATTTCATTTATTTAAATTGCAGTAATTAATGTAATTTTAGTTTAAAACTGTTTTATCAGTATAGATTTGCGTAATACAAAACAGATGACATACGTGATACGGAAACACATTCCTGGCTTCGAGAAAAGTTTACACAAACTCTTTATTGCTGTCGTCACATTGGTTTGAGAGCGGCCTTGATCGAGCACAAACCGAACACCCCACGTAATTACTTCGCAAAAAGTACAAATAGCGCTGAACGCCGAAAGTTCTTCATACTTCACGTCACGGTGTTTGTAATACACTTCACACAAAAGAGGAAGTTCTCAATTTGTCTTTCTTTTGTCATACCTTACAATTTTGCATTATTAATAATTTGATTGTTAGTGTGTAGTGGCTCATTATTGGCGAAGACTAATTGAAGTACAGAATGTATATACATACATATCTTCACGCCAAGTCCCTTATAAGGTAGGCAGAGAGTATCGAGTGCCAGACCTCACGATCCTGACAAACCTGTCTAGCTTCCTTTACATCCATAACCCTTTTCATACAAACACGACGGTTTCAAAAACACTTGACAGTCTTGACACCATCAGACACAAGTCCAGAATAGATTCTATACTTCTTATCGTCGTTACAAGTCCAGAATGTGATTTTCAATTATCTAAAAAACATAGCGTTGCTAGGGATTGGACAGGTTCCTTTTGACGATAGGTTTGCCACCTACTGCGGGACTAAGTACCTTCAGCTAGTCGACTTAACAGAACTTCATTTTTGTATTATATAATACGAGAAAAAAGTATCTTCACGCCCATATCCCCGAAGAGGTAGGCAGAGGCACAACCAAGGCACCCACGACTAGCCGAAGACACTAAGTACGTATCGTAAGTAAGTACAGTAAGTATCGTTGTATGATACGAGTATGTTTTTTTATAGCCTACTGTTGCGTTTACTACTTGGTGAATTACAGCTTGGTAACGAGCTATCAATGTAAAAGACCAGGACGCCATATAGGTATATGGTGTCCTGGCCTTTTTATATACTTCACGCCGCCTAGAGACACCAAAGATGGTAATAGTGCGTTGCTAACCTGAGGTCAGGATGTTAGGCCTCGAGCAAAAGTAAGTTTACCGGCTACCTTACCCTCCGAACCGGAACACGTCATGACGTTATGGCGGCAGGAATAGGTAAGGCGGTGGTACCAATCCGGGCGAGTCGCTGCGAAACTCTACCACCTAGTAGTAACCATTTTTACTGCCAACAAATGTGTATTATTTCATATGTTTAAATTGAACAGCTTTGGCTTAAAAATAACGAGTGGGTTGCGAGGGGGCAGTGTGAACATTACTGAACCTTGACAGAACAATGTTTGGGAAACAGTGAACCTCATGAAGTTTATGTATTAGTGTTTTATGAAAAGATTAGACCTTCGTCATTTGTTACACGATTTGGAAACGTTTTATTTATCTACGAAGATATTTATAAATATTTTCTGTTATTTTTTTTTCTGGACAAGTAACACAAATTGAATCTAACCCCAAAGTAAGCAAATTACATGCTTGTGTTATGGGTGTTAGTCAACGATACTATTACATAGAAATACATAAATAGATACCAGAATACATTTAATAAACACCCAGACCCGGAAATGCAGACATCTAAATGTTCATCACATAAATGCCTGCCCCCGTCGGGAATCGAACCCGAGCCTTGCGATTTGTCGATGCAGTTAGGCGAGTACGCTAGCCACTCGACCAACTATATGTCTTATTTGATCTTTATTTATAACTTGCTGTTGCCCGCGTAGTTAATGGCCCCACAGGAACCTATTTCGGGATAAAAACTATCATATGTGTAAATCAAATTTACCATCTACTAAATTGTGTGTGTGCTAAATTTCATGAATATCGATTCCGCAGTTTTTGCGTGAAGAAGTAACAAGCAAACATACAAACTTTCGCATTTATCACATCAATAGGATGGTGGTATCCACAAGGTACTGAACAAAGTAATCTCATATTGAATAGGCAAATGGTTATATGAAGTAATAACAACAAATGTTCCACGAAGAAGGCATCAGCCCATTTCCAGGTCCCTAAAGCTTGCTCAAACGAGACTCAACCACTCCATGAATTGCACAATCAATATCGAAATAACCTAAAACTGCAGGTGTACATTGCACGTGTCTTCCTCGCCGCAGTTTCCACGTGCCACTGGCTCATAAAATATTTTAACTACCAGCTGTTACCTGCGGCTTTGCTCGCGTGGCAGTTAAAATATTTACTGAACTGGAGTTGAATTAAAAACTCTGTGAATAATTTATTCATTTTTTAGGTATTTATTTACTTTTAATCTATTAATACTTTAATAAGGACCATTTTAATAAGGCCCATTAATAAGGACTTTTATACAAACTTTGACCCCCTATTTCACCCCTTGAATTTCCAGAAGAGTTTAAATACTTATGTACTCTTTTTTAATAAGTATCTTCACGCCCATCATCACATTCATCTCCGCGGCAGAGGCACAACCAGGGCACCCACGACTAGCCGAAGACACTAAGTCCCACAATGTGATAGGTGGCAAGCCTATCGCCTACCTGGCACATATCCAATCCCGAACAACATTTATTTTTATTAGAAAATTGGAAATACCACATTCTCTTTTTGTTGCCCGACCCGGGATTCGAACCCGGTACCTCATGAAGTCGAGTCCAACACTTGGACCGCTAGACCTCAGAGGCGATCATTTTTAATAAGTAGCCCGAAAATAAAATGTTATATTTCTAACTTAAAAAATGACACGTCTTTCAGACAGACTTTCGACCTTTATTTCACCCCCTTAAGGGTTGAATTTCCAGAAACGCTTAAAAAGGTATCTACTCATATTTTATAAGTAACCCAGAAATAAAGTTTCATGTTTCTAATTTAAAAAATGACAGTCTTTCAAACAAAGTTTTAACCCCCATTCCACCCTCTTAGGGTAGAATATCCAAAATTCTGTCCTTAGTGGGTGTCTACTCAATGAAACGAGTTTACCAAATTTCATGGCCGTAACTCCAACAGTTTTGCTCGGCGATGAAGAATCAGTTATTCAGGACATTTTATTTTATAAGTAGATGGAAGAAAGCCATGTTAGTTACACTATTTATATTTTATAAATTTGGCTGAAAATTGAATGAGAGGTTGCTTAAAACCAGGAGACAGCATATGATACTCTTAACCCCGTTACACTACGAAGAAACTATTAAATACAACATTTTAATTTTTCTCATACAAACAAAACGGGTGGGACGAAATTCACCATCGCCGTCATAAGAAATTAAAGGCATAATAAATTTCAGTATCGAATTAAAACTAATAAATTAAATCTTATTGTTTCATAACCGCGAGCACAACACGATTTTATAATCCTTTCTAAATATACCTAGCTAATGATAATGATTTGCCCCACATAAATTTTATCAACATCCCACTACTGGTCTTGGAGTTATACTTAAAATATGTACATAAAAATCAATTGCTGTTCGTTAGTCTCGCTAAAACTCGAGAACGGATGAACCTATTTGGCTACTTTTGGTTTTGAACTATTTGATATTCCAGGGAATGTTTATAAGATAAGAAAAGAGACAAAATCTGCGAGGGAACTAGGAAAAATAACGTGTTAATTTTTCCATACAAACTAAACGGGTGGAACGAAGTTCGTCGGGACACCTAGTAATGTATAAATTTTCATGTATATTATTTACATCATTAATGACAATCGATACATTATTAAGTATAAATCAAAATCCAGCAGTCGGATTCTGATAAAATTTATATAGGACCACCTCGAAAACCTAATCCACGTTTCTAAAAAGGAGCCATTACAATCGGTTCACATATTA
>NJDD01001673.1:354758-383258 GCA_002245505.1 Calephelis nemesis | reverse complement strand
TCAAAAAGCCGCTATACTAAATACATGTAGAATAGTTAGAAAATTCATGCAATTGAAAGAGAATGACATTTCTCCGCAGTCACCAACCCCACACCACACACTATAATTTACTTGGCCTTGGCCCGTAGTTATAGTAAGCACCAGCCCTAAAAAGCTGTGAAATAGAAACCCTTTCAATAATAATAATAAGCCCCTCACAAACCTAACTCCACGTCCGGCACGACCACCTAATGCCACGTGAGGGGCGGACACTAGTAGCCTCAAGCTAAAAACTTACCAGTGACTAACGGAGCCATAGTAAACCAAATATGCGATGCGCCTAAGAAACAGAAAACTACCCCAGGCGGGTACCCATTTGGGAGAATCCCGCCCTGAACCGTCAGGTTCAGCCTGCCCCACGTATTCTGGGGGGAGCAACGTATCGCTTATGCCTGCCCAGTCTAATACTGTTGCAGATAATAACCCATCACCAACACACAACTCGCGTTCATCTACACCTATTTCATCTACACATAGCCTTTTTCAGTCACCCAGCTCATCCCCCCATTCATTTCAACTCCAATACGCAACATTATCACGATCCACTACCATATCACCAATGTCATGCGATGTTGCACAAGAAGCTCTCGCTAACTCTCTTGTGTATTGTAATTGTTGTAATTACAAACAAACTTAGAAAATGGCGTAGACCACATCATACACCCATCAAGCCCTAACATAAACACACCAGCAAGAAGTGTTTTGCAGGAAATGCTCCCTGCAACCACCCTGGCTGGTAAGAGTAGACAACGGATGAAATGGACAAAAGAAATTAATACAGAGCTTCTCCGTTGCTACTACACAGTTACAGCATGCGAAACTGATCTCACCGCCTGGAGACCACGGCTACACCAAAACTTTATATCAAAAATTCCTGAACTACATCACATTACGGAACAGCGACTTTCAGATCAAATTAGAGTAATACATAGGAACAACCGGATACCAGCACATGAACGAGAATACATTAAACAGTCGATTTCAACAACACTTTCAACTTCAAGCAACTACAATGTTCTGAACACTCCTGTTTCAGAAGATCAAAACATCTCAAACACACCAGTACATAAATCACTCATCCAAATTTCCATATCAGATGCAGCTCCACTAACACCTACTACACAAGACACATTAGATACACAATTGACTAATACATTAACGCCTCAACCTATTGAATATAGTGAACATATCCAAACACATAACACTGAAAAAACAAACAAACCGGTAGAACCGATAAATTACGAACTTATAGAAAACACCTTTACAGAAATGCTCATAAAATATACAGGCACAGATCCAACGCTAAGACCCACAATTCCTAAACAACAAGTAGATCGTAAATTTATTAAAACCATCAATACCCTCAATGAAGTAGTAGAAAAACATTTGCAGAACGAAGACCTTATTAAATTTGAAGATATTCACGAAGTCATATATTGCGCAGCTATAACAGTAGCCAAATTTCACACTAAAACAGCCGGAAAAATACTAGAAAAAACTACCCATTCAACTCACAAAAGAACTTGTACACAAAGTAAACCACAGTGGCAGAAACGGATAGAAAACAAGATCACAGCACTTAAAAAAGAAATAGGACAACTCACACAATATATAAACGGAAATCTGACACAAAAAAAGCAGCAAAAGATAAATCCCAAAAATAAAAGCATACAAGAAATGGTTGATCAACTTGACACAAATAAACAAAAACTACAAGATCAAGCTAAAAGACTAACTAGGTATAAGAAAGGTAACCAAAGAAAGTCAGATAACATCTTGTGCAACAACAACCAAAAAATATTCTTTCAAAAACTAAATTCCGACATCAACACTGTAACAGAACATCCAGATGTGTCTGAAATTCAAAACTATTGGGAAAGTATATGGTCAAAACCAGTACAACATAACACACATGCACCATGGACCGAAATAGAAGAACAAGAGATGGAAAAAATCTGCCCTATGCCTGAAATAACCAAAGTCAAAGACGACGTAACACAAGCAATAAAAAAAACCCTAAACTGGAAAGCTCCCGGACCCGACAAAATACATAATTACTGGATTAAATATTTAACTTCAACACACGAATACATCGCACACGCACTCAACCATCTCATCCAAAACCCTCAAGATGTGCCTCCTTTTCTTACACAAGGCGTTACCTACTTAAAACCCAAAGACAATAACGACACTACGAACCCGACCAAATACAGACCCATCACATGCCTGCCTACCATGTACAAACTACTCACATCCATCATCGCACACAAAATCAACACACACATCTCAATAAACGCAATCATACCAGAGGAACAGAAAGGTTGTAGTAAAGGCTCAAAGGGCTGTAAGGAACAATTAATAATAGATGCAGAAATAAATAATCAGGTAAAACAGAAACACAGAAATTTACACTACTCGTACATCGACTACCAAAAAGCCTTCGATAGTGTACCACATTCATGGCTAATACACGTTCTGAAAATATATAAAATCGACAATATCCTCATACAATTCTTACAGCACACCATATCTAAGTGGACAACAAAACTTAACCTAAAAACCAACACTACCATACTCAGTACATCACCCATTAAAATTGCACGCGGCATATTCCAAGGCGTCTCCCTTTGTCCTCTATGGTTCTGTCTTGCCTTAAATCATCTCCAGAATACTCAACAACACTACATACGGATATATGATTGATAGAGATAACAACATTAAACTTACACATCTGTTATACATGGACGACATAAAACTCTATGCAGGTAATAAACAGGAACTAGACCACTTACTTAGACTCACAGAAAGATTTAGCACAGATATAAAAATGACTTTTGGAACCGACAAATGTAAAATCAACAACATTATTAAAGGCCAACAAAGCAGGACAGACCCATTCAATTTAGAACTACAAGGGGGGACAATAGTAAGCATGGAGCCAAGAGAATCATATATATATATATATATATATAGATATGTATATATATATATCATATAATCATACGCCATCCCCATACTGACATACTCTTTTGGAGTAATTAAGTGGTCTGACACGGAGCTTAGTGCTCTCAACACCACAACCAGAACAACAAGCCATAAACACAATATACATCACATACATTCAGCAGTTCAAAGATTCACACTCAAAAGAAAATTGGGAGGTCGCGGATTAATAGACATAAAAAACCTACACTACACACAAATAGATAATCTACGTTCTTACTTTATCCGAAAAGCTACTGCTACTACTAACAATACTAAGCTAATAACTAACAATGCTGATTCTTATTTATGAATTTCACTGTTTCTAAAATAAACATATCAAATAAAGTGGGAATTTTGTTAATCTTGAATAATGGCTTGCAAGTACCTATGCATATTCAATATTGCTATGTATATAATGCTCAAATGTTTTTTAAATATATGTTTTTTATGTATAACATGTAAGTTGTATACATACACAAAAAGAGTCCTCGATTTCCCTGCGAAATCAGTATCAGATCCAGACTTGGTACCAAAAAAAAGTCTAGTGGTCCCACTTAGAAAGTGCGTTTTTTTAAATAAAAATGATTTTTAACAATCGGTTCAGAAATGACGCAGAAATCGATTAACGTACATAAAAAAATAGGAGTCGAATAGTAAAGTAAATGTCCTTCTTTTTCGAAGTCGTTTAAAAATAAAATAATTCGGCTTTTTTCGAAGTCGGTTAAAAGAGAAAAAAAATAAAATGGGACTACGCACTGATGAATGAATTACAGATTTATCATAAACTAGCTGTTCCCGCAAACTTCGTTCTGCCCGTTCAGTTTGTATGTGAGAAATTATATTCCCAGTTTCTTCACAATCAAACAATATATATAAAGTATCCTATGTTCTTCTCTCGGTTCAAAGTTACCTCCCCACCAATTTTCAGCCTAATCGGTTTAGCCGTTCCTGAGTTATAAATAGTTTAACTTACACCACTTTCTTTTATATAATTAGAGATAAAGATCCAACAACAATAAATTATTATTGAATTGAAAAATATTAATTTAAATTTGCCCGAAAATTTATGTTCCTTTATACCTAAACATTAGAAGCTCAACATAATCTTGAAACGAGATTGAAAAAGTGTTAATCGAATTTACGTATTCAATTTATGCGACGACGTCTTAAAGATATATTTGGTGTCGCACTCGATTTCAATTTGGTACTCGATTTGAGAATAACCTGCTTCAAATTAAATTAGTTTGTGACTAAGTGAAAATAGATCGTCTTGCATTTTTGTAACTAGAAATATGTAGATACTCGTAGAAGTCACACAAATCACACAAATTGAACCTAACTCCAAAGTAAACAAATTATATGCTTGTGTTATGGATGTTAGTTGTAAATGTAATACATAGAAATACTTAAATAGATACCAGAATATATTTAATAAACACCCAGACCCGGACATGCAGAGATCTAAATGTTCATCACACAAATGCCTGCCCCCGTCGGGAATCGAACCAGAGCCTCGCGGTTGGTCGATGTCGTTAGGCATGTACGCTAGCCACTCGACCAACGAGGCGGTCGATAGACTTACAGTAGTACTATTTAGATTATGCGCTTCAGCTATATTCGTCAAGATTCGGAAATCCGAATGTATTTTAAAAATATCTTTATTACCTTTGTGGAACCAGTTACCAAAGGTGGTGTTTCCAACAAACGAATACGATTTAGGAATCTTGAATAATAAAACGTACTCTTTCCATAAAGGTCGTCATTAGTGATACTCCTGGAATTACGGATGTCCGAAGGCGGCGATATCCACCGGATCAGGTATTGATGATTAGCTCGGTTGCCTTCTCTTATACAAGGTTTTACAATTAAAATAAGTAAATTAAAAACATACTTACTGTCGGTAAAAAGTTAGCGCTCCTAGCTATTCGCCGTACATCTTATGGGTACCTTTTACGGAATATTAAAAGGGCTATAATTTATTATGAGCCTGATCTTTTTTATTTTGTTTTTTTGTTATTTAAGTTAATTGTGCAGAATATCCAACCTCAATTTCGTGCACTTATTTAAAAATGCCTTATATCTAAAAAATGGTAAAAATATTAGGTGGACATTTCTCATGGACAATTTGGAAACATTCGGGGCGTTGCTTCCGGCATGTCACAAAAAATTAAGACGGTTCGAAATTAGTATTAAAATAAGTAACAAAGACTGGCTAAATTTGAGTTAGACTCAGTCTTGAAGGGTTCCGTAGTATAAAGCATGGATTAAAATATGAAGAATATCAAGTTATATCAGACTTGATGTCATGAAAAATACTATTGTGGCTCTCATTGCTGTACTTTATTCTCTTTAACCCACTTGCCCCTTCATATCTAAAAGAGAGGTTTAAATTTTGTAATAGTGAGGTAAAATTTCTTAGATCTAGTGACAACCTTTCTCTCCAAGTACCCTCTCGTAACGCTAACTATTATAGCCGATCTTTTACCTCGCTATCAGTAAAACTTTGGAACTCGCTCCCAGTAGAAGTCAGGAAAGCCCGAAATATCAATACGTTTAAAAATATGGTTAAACGTCACTTTCTACATTCAATATGACTCGATTAAAGTAATTCTGTTTATGCCTTTTTTCCTTTATTTTAAAATCTTTATATTCCAATTGATATTGCATGTGTTATATTTCTTTTTTGTGTATTAAGAGCACCATCGTGCAAAATTTATTTTATTGTCTCCATAACATAAGGTTGCCTGGAAGAGATCGCTGTTTTGGCGATAAGGCCGCCTTTGTGTATCACTTAGTTTTTAAGTTTCTTTTAATGTATTTATTTTTATGTATTTTGGTGCACAATAAAGAGTTATTCTGTTCTATTCTATTCTATCGCTATATTTTAAGGTTGACTCATTATAAGACTTTTCATAAAAGATACTGGTGGCAATTCTGTTGTTCACAAACTAAAGTTATTTTAGATGCATGCTGTTTTTCTCAAAAGAAACAAAAACAAAAGAGATGGAACGTTTTAGAAATGTCAGATTAGTCCGAACATGTTAAATTGCGATGTTTTTAACCAACGTTTTCCGAGAGATCGATTAAAAGTCTGTAGAAATGTCGTGTATAATCTAATTTGAAAGCGCTAAAAGTGTTTTGTCTCTTTCTGTTACTTTCTATGAAAGAAGACAGCGATAACTTAAAATTAGTTGAGTGAGCACGCAACAAAATTGCCACCTTAGCAGTTTAAAATTTGTGAAAGTCTTTTATAAACGTGACTTTAAGCATGCTTATCTTATATTAACGGAAGATAAAAGTTAAATAATCTCTTTTTTTTAAAGTAAGGTCTATTGTATTTAATTTCAACGCTTTTTGTGTAACTTTTAATTATTGTTCATTACTTCAAGAACAACTTTCACCTTTTGTCAAGGAGTTTCAGGCCCTATGTTTTATTCCTAGAACTTACTTATTATTATTAGAACTACATTATATTAAAATGCTCAGTTCAAAAACGCATTTTGTTTTAAATTTTCGTTTGACCGGAATTTAGTATGTGCTAGGCACAAAATATGTAAAAACTTTTGAACATGTATTTAAACTGTAAAAACAATAAACCGTATCACTGCACAAATGACAATTACCTGCATTTTAAAATCGTTATAAAGATCGCAACAACAAAAAGCTAACAATTTTTTTTAATTTATAAAAAAGAGTATCTTCACGCACATATCCCCCAAGAGGTAGGCAGAGGCACAACCAAGGTACTCACGACTAGCCCAAGACACTAAGTCCTACAATGTCATAAGTGACAAGCCTATCGACAACCGGGCACATATCCAATTCCAAGAAACTCTTTTTTTTGGATAGAAATTTAGAAAAACCCAATTTTCTTTTTGTTGCCCGTCCCGGGATTTGAACCCAGGACCTCATGCAATAAAGTCCAACAACTGAACCGCTAGACCACAGAGGCGATATTATTTACATTATATTACCTACTGTATAGTCAAAGACATTCAAAGTGCAATGAGAGTCTAAAATGTTCATGGCTTTTGCGTTTGTTATTTTAACATCCCTAAAAACATCGGTTAATTAATTATGTAGCATATTTTTAATCAGTTTCAGTTGTCAGGGTAACAATGGTTTTTATTCATTTCCAAAGGGAGCTTAAAAATATAATTTGATGAAATTTATAATTTCAACAGAACTGAAAAGTTTTGTGTTGGTTGGTTTAGCGGTTACCTACTTTAATATATGCAATTTGCGATAATTTATTGAATTTGTAAATTTATTGTGGCAACATTTTTGACCGCCTCGTTGGTCGAGTGGCTAGCGCACACGCCTAACTACACCGACTAACCGCGAGGCTTGGGTTTGATTCCCGACGGGCGGAGGCATTTGTATGATGAACATTTAGTTGTCTGCATTTCCGGGTCTGGGTGTTTATTACATTTATTCTAGTATATATTTCTATGTATTAGTATCTATCGTTGACTAACACCCATAACACAAGCATATAATTTGCTTGCTTTGGGGTTAGATTCAATTTATGTAACTTGTCCCGTGATGTTCATTTATTTATTATTTACTTAACATGTCACGGACGGTAACTTAATTTTACTAACAAGATATGATTAGTTCTTTAAAATTATAGCCGATTAAATTTTTTTTACTTTTCCATCCCTTTGTTTATTGTGGAGAGATAATTCCATTTAAACGTTTTTAGCGTTCCGTTCCTTGACAGAAAAAAACGAAACTTTTATAGAATCACTCTGTTGTCCGTACGCCTTTTTCAGGAATGCGTGAAGGAGTAAAGCTGAAATTTATACCAAACTGGTACGAATTTCAGCCGTGCCAGCTTTGCACGGTTAGACAAAGTTCCATGTTATCTATTTAAAAAAAAATGCATCAACATCCGTTGAGCAGTTTAAAGATCTAACCGTACATATGGACAGACATCAAAAGGCACTTTGTTTTCTACTACGTAGTGATACTCTAGTCTACTGCCCCTTTGAAGTATGAAAAAATTAAACTTTTAAGACAACGCAAACAAGAGATAAAGCCGAAAATTTTGTATATTTTCAAAATTCTTAAGGGAAAAAAACCTACAGAGTACTTCCTGTGAACTCAGAATCTTGAAATTTGGTACGAAGCAACGTCTAATAGCACAGATAAAGAAAAAATTGAGGAAACCGCAAATTTTTAGTTGCATCACATAATGGGTGATTTTTTTCTTAAACATTTTGCGGAACTCTCATTTTTTATATAAAAATCTTGTGACATTGTATTAGTGGTCACACTTCTCCGACACGGTAAGACCGATTCTTTTGATAACTATATGTTAATTTGATAGGTATGAGAAGTCAGAATAAGTAAAATATACTTTAATCGCTGAGTGACATATGTGGCAAAACAAAGTTAGTTGAGGTAGGTAGTTTCGTTATATTATTGTACAATCAAAGACGTCAAAGTTGCGCTGCCATTCTCAGTTTGGCATGTTACGTGAGCTTATCTTACATGGTAAGGCATAGTTATATAATTATTACAGTCCAGAATAAGTCGAGAGTAACATTTAGTTATTAATACTATGAGCTGAGATTATAAAGAGAATTAATGTAAGTAAGTTTAAACGGCGTTTCTCACTTGACAGAAGAGCTGTAATTAAAAGTTACGCTCGACCTGCGATTTTGTATTTTATTTTTCAGTAAGCCCGAGACACAGTGAAAGCGAGTTGAATAAAATGTTTACTAATAATAGCAGCAGATTATGTGATGATTTAAGGTATTTTTGTGAAAATTGAAATTAAAAACAAGATCTATACAACATAGCGTAACGACACAAATTCAATTACCATTCCGTAAGCCACCGTATTAAAATCTAAAGCCCGGTTCCTATAATCAAAGAACCGTAATCTGTCAGTATTGGCAGTTTTCTAAAGGTAACGAAGCATTGCTCATCACTCGGTTGTACAAAATATTTGGAATTAACAATCGAAAACGAACGACTGTAGTTAGATCTTGTACGAAATAACAAATAACCATTCGTAAGCAAAACGACTCGTTTTTTGAATTCAAGAACCGTGCTTAATTCTTATGTTCAAGAAAAGAGCCCTTTTGTCTTCTAGTCTTTTATAGATCTGTTGATACGATAGCTGCGATCGCTAATCGTAAACATATTACAGAATTGTAGATTACGTTTCGCTACCACAAAAAAAAAGACCACTAAAATTATAATATCTATACCATTCAATAAACATCTAGTTTTTGAATGCACACTTGAATGCAATTAACATTTCGTTTATTTAACTTGCAAAATCGTAAAATATCAATTAAAGTATATTACACTAAAATTAGAAATAAGTGGTTCTATAAAATAGCATCTTCACGCCCATATCCCCGAAGAGGTAGGCAGGCACCCACGACTAGCCGAAGACACTAAGCCCCACAATATAGGCGTTAGTTCTATATCATCAATTTTTGAGGTTTAAGCTATTGTCTCTACTCGAAACTATAAATCGCAAACTGTCGCCGCTTTTTGACAGGTCCCGCGAGATTAATCGTCAATACGTGTTTATTTTTGAATGATACACACGACTGTACCAGGGAATTCCAAACCGCTCGAACCGTGCCATATACATTTTTTGTCTCATTTTGTCAAATATTTTACTACAGTTTATGTTGCTGTCGGCTGATGCGAACCTAGAACCTGTTTTTGTATCTGTGTTTACTGTATCTTGAGTTATAAGCAGTATTTTACTACAAGGTATATACCCATACATAACATTAACATCTTTAATCCACATTAAAGATGTTAAAACTTTATGTTTTTATATCTTCAATTCATACTTATACTTTACTAGCGGCCAGACCCAGCTTCTAACGGGTATAACATATACATATAAATCTTCCTCGTCAATCATTTTACCTATAAAAAACATATCAAAATCCGTTGTGTAGTTTCATAATTTAAGCATATAAAGGTACATAGGGACAGAGGAAGCGACTTTGTTTTTATACTATTTATTGAAGCTGGTCGCTCGGTATATCGCTACAAGGAAGTAAATCGCTCACACTGTGATATAGGCCTTAATCGCAGAGGCGGCAGAGCGTTGTTTTTAGTGTGAATAGGGTCTAATTACCTCTCACGGTTCTGACGGACTTGGGCTTCATTATTTTTTTTACGAAGAAATACTTTCTTAAAAGAAATATTTTCCTTTTATTTGTAAAAGTAAAAAAATATTATAAACTGTTAAGAAATACGACAAAGCCGAAATAAACTAACGTTTGGTAGATTTGTAAGTGATTAAAAACCGTTTATAAAGTTCAAGAGTAAATTCTTGGCGCTTATAAAAGCTGTCAGAATCATGTGACAACTTTTTTTTATTAATTTAAACTGAATTGTTTAGGTATAAAACAGTATTATCTGCCTGTCAGAGAAACGATATTTGTTGTTTGTCTTTGATAGCCTGATTTTATAAAAGGAAAAGAGAGCGCAGTAAGCGCAGGTTAGCAGGTTACTAGGTGGTAGAGTTTCGCAGTGACTCTTCCGGATTGGTACCACCGCCTATTCTTGCTGCTATAACGTCATAACGTGTTCCGGTTTGGAGGGTTATGTAGCCGGTAAACTTACTTTTGCTCGAGTCCTAACCTTGGCCTCATATTGACAACGCACCATTACCCCATTACCACCTTTGGTGTTTCTAGGCGGCGTGAATTTCTTACCATCAGGAAATCCGTCTGCTTATTTGCCTTCCTATATCATAAAAAAATATGTAAATATTTTCAAGCAAATATCCCCTAAGATAATACCCCTATTAGAAAGGCCGGGTAGAAAGGCAAATGGTCTTTTCTGCAACGCAGCTTGGACTAACACGAGGAACTGTTTTGTTGGTTGGTTGGCTTAGGGTACACACTTGACGTACCGGCGAGGCTCGGGTTCGGGCTGACAGGGGCAGGGATTTATCTGTATGTCAATCATCATGCAGTAAGTTATTTGTAATTCTGGGTTTGGGTATGCTTAATAAAATTTATCTGGTATACAGGATGTTAGGCGCGTGGTTGGACAAACGAAAATGGTGAAATGGTGGCAACATTTGGAAACAGTATCTTTACGCCGATATCTCCAAAGGGGTAGGTATCAACATAACCAGGACACCCACGACTAGCTGAAGACACTTAGTTTCATAATGTGATAGGTGTGATTTCCAATCCCGGGTAACGTCATTTTTATTAGAAAATTGAAAAACATACATTTTCTAATAATATTTTTTGTTGCCTGACCCACGGATGGAACCCAAAATCTTCAAGAAGTCAAGTCCGAAGAAAATAAAATTAAATAAAAAATAATAAAATCCTTTAGGTATAAAGTCCAATTTTCATGGAAGTGTTTTCAAAAAATGCAACCATTTCATCATTTTACCAACAATGCTAGATTAGTTTATCTAATAATTTCATGTAACAAAAGTTGTAAATAAACTCCGATAAAACATTAGATGCAGCTAATATCGAAACGTAAGCTTAAAAAAAGCGGTTAATAGTATTAAAAATTCAAGCACACATACTCACAAGGACAGACAGACACACACACGCTCATACAGGCACGTCAAACTTAAAACACCCCTCTTTTTTCATCGGGGATTCCGAAAAAGTTTCTAAACGAGTTGTGCCCGTATGTTGTAAATATTATAGAATGAAGAAATTTGAGTCATATATCTAGTTTCTGTACCATAGATTAGATGTTAAAGCGTCACTTTCTGCGTTCACTGTGATTAATACTTTTATTGCTTGTTCTAAATTCTAATACCTATCTATACTTAAAACAGGTTTCTGCTTTTAGGACAATTTATTTTGTCTATTAGTAGATGCATTTTTATATTTTTAAGAGCACCATTACACAGTATTCTGTTAAATCTTGTTCCATACTTGAGGGTTGCCTGGAAGAGATCGCTGAATTGGCGAAAAGGCCGCCTTTGTGTATCTTATAATTTGAGTTATCTGTATATGGTGCACAATAAAGAGTTGTTGTATTGTATTGTATTGTGCCTTAGATGGGTTGGACCGTTCTTTAAACGTCAGCAGCAAGGGATCCCAGGTCCTGGGAGACCAAACCCAGATTTGGTGTTGCGCTGGCTACTGAGTGGGTTGATTGGAGTAGTGGCTCGCCGTTCGGCGTTAAGCACCGGGCGGAACATTATGTATAGATAACTTCGCCCCATTTTCGTCGTAAGATGAAGTTAAAGTAATAAGTCTCTAGCACGCAATCAACACATTAAGTCTTCCCTTTAATTAATTTCGAAAAAATCTGATACGCTGTTAAAGATACCATAATTAAAAAGTTGCGAACTTTTTATCGCCCTCGTTTATTGTTTTAGGAATGTTTTCCAAACAAGCTGTTAAAAGAAAATTAAAGAACTAAAATATTTAATTCTAAATATTCATTTTTGTTATTAGTTAAAAACTAGAACGATTAGTATCATTAATATCTATGTTAGTTCTAACTACTGTCGTGATACCGTTTGGAGATCAGGATGCTCAGTATGTTTTAATAATAAATATTTTGGACATTTTTTGGACTTTGGACTTGGACAAGTTACACAAATTGAATCTAACCCCAAAGTAAGCAAATTATATGCTTGTGTTATGGGTGTTAGTCAACGATAATAATACATTGAAATACTTTAATAAATATCAGAATAAATTTGATAAACACCCAGACCCGGAAATGCAGACATCTAAATGTTCATTACACAAATGCCTGCCCTCGTCGGGAATCGAATCCGAACATCACGGTTGATCGGTGTAAGTAGGCGGGTACGCTAGCCACTCGACCAACGAGGCGATCAGGGTAAATATTGGTTGACGTTATGCCATTATTGAAATGTTAATTAGTCGTTTGCCAGTGCTTCACCTGACTAATACGCATATTCAATTTGACATCCCAAGTTTTGATATAACGAGTTCCCACGTTGAAATTATGAGGGTAGAATTAGTTTTTTACAAGGCTTAATCTAGTGATTTATTATTAATAGTAAAAATCAAAGCTTTCCACTGTCTGTTTGTATGTAGGCTTAGATCATTAAATATGTATAAACACACAAACATATAAGTACAAAACACAACACAGAAGTTTGTCTATCCATGCAAAACTAGTCTTTTTATTATAGTACAAGTAAAAATTTACATTAAAACAAACTAACTTTTACATTTACTAATAATTATAATAATAATGATAATAATACGGCCCCGCATCGGAGGACGTAGAGTTGGACATCACCGGGTGGGATCACACTGATGATCGGGTCAAAGTCGCGGGGAGTCGCTAGATACAAGCGGCTGGTCTCCGTGACTTGTGGCGCTCTTTGGGGAGGCCTATGTCCAGCAATGGACGTCCTCCGGCTGATGATGATGATGATGAATACTAAAACTAACGAGGAACCCACCTATAACATCAATGGTGTCTATTGGGCCCGACACTTCCTTACATCAGAAGATTTAGATATATGCTCGCTGTCTTAACCTATAAAACATCAGACAGACGCACAGTATGATATTGGAAAGATTTTGTCTCTCTATTTTATTTACGAAATCATAAAAACAGTTTACTTTCACAGGTGTCACGTTTATAAGACATTCATTTATTATTCAGTAACAAAGGAGCTATTTCCTTGTACCGTAAATCTTTCCGCCAGGGTTGCCAGCAAATCTTACTATATTTATGCAGATCTATGACTGATAATACAAAACTAATCTATACTGTAACGTTACATAGAAGAAATATTTGATAGTTTTTTTGCATAGAATATGTTTCGAAACTACTTGAATAATTTGAAAAAAATATTTTGATAAATACTGTACACAGGTTATATTTATAAATGTAGTCTGTTTCGAATGCAAAGAATTTTTTTACACATTTAAGGGTTTGACTTGCAGTCATTATGTAAATTATTAAATCTATACAGCTTAGAATAACTGTAATTATAACACCTATGTAATCAGAACTAAAATGAAGCGCCATGTATCACATCTCATATCGTCATAACAATAGATTTGACAAATCTGGATGACGGCAACGCTCAACTTGCCTTTTACCACAAACAGGATTTACTGCTTAAATTTAAAAAATATAGCAACATTTGTATAAAAAACTTACACTTGTGGTTTCATTTGTTTTTCGATTGATTTTTTTTAAATTTAACAGGTTTGAAAGGTGGTTTTTGAACTTTCTTAAATAATGTACGTTTTTACTTACGTGAATAGTTTCATAATTATTTTATTGTCAAAGTAGTATTACATTTTCTTATAATTTTATCAAGTTAAATGACTCGAAAATTTAGCTGAGGGTAACATTTTGGTACCTTTTAATGCATGCAAAAGGAAATGGAATCCAGTTCGTGAGGGATTACTGGGTTTGATATATTTCGTTTTTTAACGGTTTTATGACGCATTACGTATGACCGTATATACTACAGGAATATTAATAGGGAATTTAGGATTAAACTTTACAAATATTGTATTCCATTATACAATCTGGCAACCCTACTTTCTGCGCTAAGAAATGCATATCAGCATTATAAATTGTTTGCTATTTGTCTTTTCAAACTTATTGGGTATCCGAGGAGTATGTAATAAGCTCCCAGTATGAATGGGTTATATTATTTTGGAGGAAAATATGGTTAGTGTAATACGAGATAATACAATTTATCAACAAGTATTAGTTACATGTGCCTTCCCCAGGGTAGTGATATTTCGCTTCTGTTGAATGGATTTGAATAAAATTGTTTATACAATTTTTGTTAATGTTTAAAAATTGGAAAGAAAGGAAACAAACGGATTTTTTTTGTAAATATACCTACACGAGACATCAGACATTTTAGTCATAGTCTCGAAAATCGGAGGATGGGATTTTAAGCGTTTAAAAGTAAGTTTATCGAATATCTCTTTGTGACAAACAGTGGCGAGTACTGACGTTATGTTGGCGGTATAGGTAATGTCGTACTATCGATTCGAGAGTGTTGTAAAACTCTTCCATGTAATTAAAATAATAATAAAATTTAGTAACAACGCAGAAGATAACAAAAATTATGAAAGATTTTTTAAGTATTTTTAAAAACCTTTGTTTTTATGTTTAATAAATTTAATTATCATAAAAAATAAAAGAGTTTTAAGGAAAACATCGCCAATTTGCCAGATGCTCTATGCTTTCTATGACCTACAATATGTAGATCGTCTCTTAACCAGAATTCCAATTAAAAACTATCATTGTCAATTTACGAATGATTTTATTTATGTGTAAACTTGCGTATAGCCCAGTAAAAAGTTAAATGAACCATGATCTAACCAGTTTTGGCGCAATGAGTAAAAATGTGTTTATTATTATTTAAATAATGATATAATGAAAGAAATTTTGATTTAAATGAAGGGGAAAGGGGTGAAAAAAAAGGGTTAAAAAATGCCTTTTTTTTTAAAGTAACATAATAACGGTAGGAAATAGAAAAAAGTTTCAAGTAAAAGTTGTAGAGAAAATATTCTTCACAAAAAAGTTCCGCTTCATTTTTTTGTTATCTGCTTTAGTTTAGCTGCAAAAAATAAAAAATAAATTTGCTTTATAATTGTTCTCCCAGTTGTCGGTGTGCTAGAGTCACGGTGTTGATGTCACCGGATAGAGGATGGTCTAAATGTAGACCTGGTAAGAAGTCGGTCGACGGCCTGTCAAAACGGGGACACCTAGCGGGACCGTTTTGCCGCCATTTTTCCTCTTTAATTGCCATTTACCATTTTGGATTTTTTAATACAACTTTTGGCCTACCTACTCTACAAAATTTTGCATATTTTTTTTTTGAGTTTTAAACTTAAGAAAAATGCTCTTTTTAGTTGAACTCATGTTTCTTTAACAATCACACATACATACATATGTTGACGCCAAGTCTCTTGCGAGGTAGGTAAAGAGTATCGAATGCCAAATGTTACGATCCTTGGAGACTTTTCTGGTTTCCTCTACATTCATTACCTTTTTCATACAAATACGCCGTTTCCGCAGACTCTTGTCACCAACCTTCGGATAACACCCGAGCGATTTGATAGTGGAATGTCAATCTTTCGTCTGCCATTTTTTGTACATAACCAAACCAAATGGGCTTGCTATTTCTCATTTGAACAACAACACTATCTTTCAATCCCACTACTTCTCGGATCTCACTATTACGAATGCGATCAGCGAGCATTACGCCATAGATTTTCCGTAGAGCTCTCATTTCAGCCGCATTTATTCAATCTCATGCTTTTTATGACATACCCAACTCTCGCTTTCATACACTAACGTTAGGATGAGTAGAGAATTATGCAACGTCGCTTTGAAAAAGCTTACCCGGTGCTCCATTCACATTATTCTCTGCACACACTCTCCTTTCCACATCCGCAGTATACCTTTCATTCCTGCTAAAAGCACAAACAAGATATACAATTTCATTCACTTGCACTTGCACAGCACTATATCATCAACTACAATTCTTACATCCGTTGTAGCTACATCTCTTTCAAATACCATTATTTTGGTTTTCATCAATCGATCTCACTTAACTCAATACAATTATTTCTTTAAATGTATAAATTTTTTTTTTGCTAATACAGACAAGATTAATAGAAAAACTAAAGCAATTAAACAGAATCGAAATTTAAAATAAATTAAAACTAACAAAACTAACTTATATTTATTTAAATAAGCCACCCCGAAGCGTTCTCAGCACAAAAGTACTCAAAGTTCTTTAAATTTTAGACGTTACATATTTACTTAAAATCTGTTTATTATAATAAAGACCGCACACTCCGCCAATGTTGATATGCAAATTTAAAATAAATTATTACATATTTTGTTTATTAGGATTTACTAAAGCATATAATTTTTCATTACTCATTTTTAGAGATTTAAGTAAGTATCTATCTCTCAAATGATTGCCTTTAAAGATATGGAAATAGGGAAGATAGCACGGAAAGTCTCCTAAGATTTTTGTTTAAAAATCGTTAAGCACGTCACAGAATACGACTATATTTATCTACTGAGTTTCAGGTGTGTAGCCCTAAAAGTTTGGGAATGAAATGAGTGTTTTGGTAAATGTAAAAACTTGAAAGGTTCTGTTGTTGCCATTCGGATACGAAACCCTACATAAAGTACATTGATTTCTTAACAGTCATAAATATAAGCCAACCATAACCACCGATAATGATTTTGCCTTGTTGTATATGTTTACCAGCTACCCTATTCACTACAGAACAGGAAAATGGCGGGCACCAGCATAACTAAGGATAATTATAAGTAAATTACTTAGTATTGTCTATTCTATTAAAAATACACAAAAATAACATCAGGGGTCTATGGACCCACGTTCAAAATTATTACTGTGACAAGAGAGAAAAAGATTTTACCTTTCTTTGATTACACTCCCTGTTAAGCTTGTATATTGGGAGCTGCTGCTCAGAGGAATTAGGATTATGCAAAGAAACAACGTCCGTTTATTTTTACAGGTTTAATAGCGAAAGGCACCACCTCGACTTTCTTTCGAAAAGGTGTCTGTTTGATTTGTACCCTCTTTTGTAGATACATCACAGTTTATATCCTGTAAAGTGCTGTACTTGAACTTTGTTCCAACAAAATTTAAAGTTAAGTTACAACAGTGATCGCACCATTCTTCGTAAGATCAACGTAGCAATTTAACGAAGTGGACGGCATCCTGGAACGTGATTTGTGTAATACGTCGACAGACATACTCGTACTAAATATTTAAGCGCCGTAAAATTACAAAAATCCGACTTGGTAATTGTTTTTCGAAAGGTAGCAGATTAATACGAATATGATATACATTTTATCATGATCCCACTAGTGGTTTTTGAGTTATATTTAACAATACATACATTTATTGTTTTTATTGACGACCACATCACTGATATATATATATCCCTCATATATGACCTCAGAATCATGACCTACTTTTTCGAAAAAAAGAAAATTGTTCGTGTAAGAAGTCAAATAACAAGAAGTTATACTTTTTTTTAACTGGACAAGTTACACGAATTGAGTTCAACCCCAAAGTAAGCAAGTAATATGCTTGTGTTATGGGTGGTTAGTTAACGATACTAATACATAGAAATACTTAAATAAATACAAGAATAAATTTAATAAACACCCAGACCCGGAAATACCCTTCGGGGACTTACATTTTATATTAAATTATACAAACAAACATGGAGTAGAATTGAGAACCTTCTCTTTTTTTAAAGTAGGTCAACCTAAATAAAATATGGGAAAACCTCGGAATCCAGACCAACCTTTTAAAAAAGAATCATCAAAATCCTAATTGTTCGAATAATCAAGTTACGACTTTTTGCAAAAAACATGCAGTCGATTTGAGAATGTCCTATTTTTTACAGTAGGTTAAAAAGACAACTACTGGCAAGGTTCTTTATTCCTTAATTGATTTTATTCTGACATAAAGTTTCTAAATTTTCAATTTTTCCGAACGAACAATTTCCATAAATGCTTTATGTTTAGATGTTATAATATGTGAAAATATGTTAAGTGTGCCAAGATATTGTTCAAGTTACTAAGTAACATAATATGAATTTGTTATTGAAATAAGAAAATTTATAGCTAAATATCCTAAATTATGTTTTAACATTTGTTCAGAAAATAAATTGAAATATTCTTAAAAGTTTGAACGATGGCGATAAAAAGTTGGCAACATTTTAATTAAGGTATCTATAACAGCGTATCAGATTGCGACGGGAGGAATCGAGGCAGTTTATGTAAAAATGTATCTTTTTGCTCTGTTCTTTGACAGATTGAAATATATTACGAATGCAGATTTATTTATCTTTATGCCAATATTAAAATATGAATAAGTAAGTACTTTCATGGGCATATCCGCGAAAGGGTAGACAGAGAAAATAAAAATGTACATTTTCTAATTTTTTTTAGTTGCCCGAGCCGGAGATCGAACCGAAGCTATTTGGCTAATTTTGCCGGTAAACTTACTTTTGCTCGAAGCCTAACATCCTGGCCTCGGGTTGGCAACGCACCATCACCACCTTTGGTGTCTCTAGGCGGCGTGAATTTCTTACCATCAGGAAATCCGTCTGCTTGGTAGCCTTCCAATATCATAAAAAAAACCTACCCTTTGGAATTAAAAAAAAATGAAGTTAGTCCTCATAATTTATATGTTAAATATAGAACCCTTCAAACAAAACAAACAATCTTAGTTTATTCAAAGCGTAAATTCAACGCGACGTACTTTACCATAATATTCTCGTCATTCAGAAAACAACTTTACATTGGTTTAATTTGAATTCAAATGTTATTATAACAAAGAACAAAGTAATTTGTCTCTGCAGTATCATCTAGCTCTATGTTTACGAGCGGATAGACGTAGTTCTTTACAACTTTCACCATTTCTCTCTTTCAATCAATCTCCCCTAGTTTATGTTGAGATAAAAACTAAAAGTGGATATTTTGTATAGTTCCATTTTGTATTTCGAGCTTTGTGGCAGGGAATGTTTTCTATTTCACTTTTATCACTTCAATGTTTTTATGATTGGAAATAATTTATTTGGAAAATATGTGTACTTATTAAGAATTTGTTAGAAAATACTTAATAGAACTAAATTATGCAACCCTATTTTAGTTTGCAAATACTTTATTTTAGCTGTATGTAATGATTAAACAAACATTTCTTCCATTAGTCATATTGACATATTGGCTAAATAAAATATTCTTAATGAACTGTTAAAATGCTAATTGTTAAATTTTGACTGAAATTTATTCTATGATGCAAATATTTGTATACATACGGACAATATTATTTGTGTAAGTTACATTAATTTGTTTTAAGTGTAATATACCTACGAAATAAATATAATTTGAGTTTGAGATACTTTTTTCCCCTTTCGACTTCGATTAAACCAGTAAAACAACTTACAAAATGGGTCGAACGAAGTTCGCCGGAACAACTAGTACTTAATATTTACAAGTTCAGTGAACAGGCGAACTTCCTACCGCTTTAAGTGCATTGCTACTAATACAGTGCCAAAAACAGGGATACGACAAAAACCGTTTTAGCTCTACCATTATTTATATCTGGGTTCTCTGTAGCAGGAAAAATCTTTATTTTCTCAGGGGGAGTTGGCTGAGAATTCCCCGGAATACGAAATACTTATGCATTGTTGCCTTGTCCCCCTCTTTTTGCGTTGATTAATAACATCCGAATAAGTTCCAGTTCCAAGATTCATTTACCTTATCTTTGGGTTGAATCCAAGCTCAATATTCTAGTAGTTCAAACGTCAGATAGTACTGTAAAGATATTTTTTTCTGTTTAATATTATTGACTTTATAAAAATTGATGTTTAAAATAAATAAATAAAAAAAATATCCCTGGACAAGTTACACAAATTGAAACTAGCCCCAAAGTAAGCAAATTATATGCTTGTGTTATGGGTGTTAGCCAACGATTCTAATACATAGAAATACTTAAATAGATACCAGAATAAATTTAATAAATACCCAGACCCGGAAATGCAGACATCTAAATGTTCATCACACAAATGCCTGCCCCCGTCGGGAATCGAACCCAAGCCTCGCGGTTGATCGGTGTAGTTAGGCGTGTACGCTAGCCACTTGACCAACAAGGTGGTCAAATAGTACAGTTAACCTACAACTTTATTCCAAAAAATGTACGTATGTCAGCGCGACTTAACAGAAAAGACGGTGAGTAGTTCTTTTAATGTGAGAGGTCAGCAAACAAATACAAAACTTTCCTGATGATAAGAAACAACCGTGGTCTATCGACAACTTAGATATTACCGGTACGTTGCTATCCTGAGGCTGGGATTTGAACCCGGGATCTCATATAGTCAACTCCAACACCTGAACCGCTAGATTATAGAGGCGATATCTAAGACCATAATGACTTTGTCATGTTCCAATCCGAACGCAAAGGTATACCGGTTACCTTACACCTTTGCCTACCTCTTCGGGAATATGGGCGTGAAAATACTTTTTTTTATAAATTCAAGTATGTTTGTCTTTTTTATTAATGGAAAATAGCTGTGTGTTAATGGCCTATTGTGCAATTCTACCAGATATCCTACCTTCTTAACAGAAACATGACAGACTCATTATGGCAACAGGGATAGGTGAGGCTTTAGATCTTTGCCCGGGCAAGTTGCTACACTACACTCTACCACTAGCGGTCTTGTTGTTAATGACATATATTTTATCCCGTGCTTCCCTATAACGAGTTGATTGGCGTGGTAAATATGGATTGGACTTAGGTCCATATAGTTGAAGCCCCCAATACATCCAGCTCCACACAAAACACCATACGTGGGTGTGTATCTTGCTGGTTTAGGAACATCAACATTACATACATTTATTTTATTAAAAATAGAATATTAATTAAAAGTAAATGTGTGTAGACAACTTCATTGTGTGTAGGACTTGAATATTTTATAACTAGGTCCAATATTGGTTGGCAAATAACTAAACTAGGGAGCTCCTAAGCAATTAGGACTTAGGACACAAAATAAAATTATACTTATACTAGCGGCCCGTTCGGCTTCGTACGGTTATAAAATATGCATAATATATCTTCCTCTTTAATCACTTTTTCTATTTAAAAAAACGGCATCAAAATCCGTAGCGTAGTTTTGAAGAGTAAAGCATCAAAACGGACACAGGGACTCAGAGACAGAGGAAACCACTTTGTTTTGTACTATGTAGTGATAATTATGAGTATAACATTTAGAATCGCCGCGTTGGCCGAGCGGTTAGCGTACACGTCTAACCACTACATCCAGAGACATCAATAAACATTTTTATTTTTCCTTAAGTCACAATTTTGTATTGAAAATTTAAAAATAATGACGGTAATATATTATGACGAATAACTTTAAGAGAAATGAGGATTATGATAGATAAATTTATTACTTTAGTGAACAGTTTTACAACCAGACATGATCACACATTAGCGGAAAAGACTCAAAGCAAGTAAGACGTACAATGTCATTGACAGTTTTTTTTATTAACTGACATGTTGCGTTGAGAAACTTCAACAGACGGATTAAAAGATAATTATTGACGTCTCAGATCTGAGTAGTAAATGCAGTAATAATTAAAACTAAAACATAGCCTCGACAAAAACCTACATGCAAATTGTATAATGGTTAAAATAAGGCATAAACCTCAGCTTCCAAACAAACAAAAACAGACGCGTGGCACTCCGAGACTGCCGTGGTAAAGCGTGGTAAAGATTGCCAAGAGGGGATTACGCATGCGTAGTAACGCTGATACAAGCAATGCCACCTAGAGCGAAGTAAAAAAATAAGCGTTATTAAAAGTCATTACAAGTTCTGCTATTCATTGATATATGGCAAAACTAAGAAGTGTCACCGCTGTGCCGGTCGTAGTTGGGAGTTATTTTCGTTACGGAATTTATGGATTCGGACTCCATGCTCCATTGAAAGCTGTCCATTTGGATAGAAGCTATGATGTTTCAGACACAGACGCATACACACAAACAGACATTTAACCTTAAAGAACCCTTCTTTCATTAATAATCTTCAAAATTGTGATGGTAAACGTATGCTCGCCTTTTAAGAGCTGCCTACCAGGAAGACAAATGGTCTTTAAATTTTAAAGAAAGAAAAAATTTCGCCCCAGACAGGATTTGGACCTGTAACCTTTCGTCTCAAGCCAACGAATGTTCTAACCAATTGAGCTACTGAGGATTCAAGTCCCGTGGCGAAATTTTTAATTCCTTTCTAACCCGTTAACGCGGGTAGTTATGTCCTATAGATACACAATTCTGAGTACCCACCAAATGAGTTCATCATTACAGATGAAATTCACATTTTAGAATGGCCATAATATAATTATAATTGACCATTATAGACAAATGGTCTATTCTGCAAAGAAGCCGGACCAAACACGTGGACAAACTAACAATTTTCGACAACCCTTATCAGCATAAACAGAACCATCTCAATAACATCAGCTTTCAAGTAAAAAGCAGCATTGAAATCCATCTTTGTTTATGCGTCATTGGAGCTATGACGCATAAACAAGATAATTACCAACATCCACCACACCCCTTTAATTCTTCTCTAGTTAAAAATTTCCTACCTTCACTAAATAACCCTAATTATTGTATCAAAAATGTAACTGACAGGTTATCCGTGAATGGTAAATTGAAAACTGCATTAATCTGCCTGACCCGGTACAGTATTGTTTGTCCCCATTGTTGAGAGGAAAGCCTTTTCAGTTCACAACTTTTATGGAAATTCAGAGGACAATTGGATATTGTTTGATATGTTTCAATAGATAACTGTAGAGACAATGATGAATATACGAGTAATGTATGAGTAGCAATAGTCCCTTTTATATAAGCTTTGAACGTTGTGTAATACTAATTACTTACTAGCTTTCTCGGCAAACCTAGTTTCGCCCGTCATCGACATCTTAACAACTATTAACAGTTTACGTGGGAAGAATTAAAATAAAAACAACCTTTCCTGTTTTTTTCGTGAACCTTAAGTGAATTGAAAAAAAAATATTAAATTTAAAATATAATTTGATGTCATGGTATGCCTTTAACATACTTTATTAATCTAATTTTACAAAATAAATATTAAATACCATAATGTGGTAGAGTATAACTAACTACTACAAAAGTTATGTAAAAGTTCTTCATTCAATAAAATATTTATGTAATGGGCACCTACTTAAAAATCAAAATAAATCCATAACACGATCTATCTATCTTTACCAGTTTAGGTAAGAAAAAGGAATACCATTATTTTGATATGTAATTATTACGTCTTATAAATCAAAATAGCGATTATTTGCCTTGGTCATCTCAACACACGTGAACGAATTGACCAATTTTACTAATACTTCTTATATAAAAATTCAACATTTACAGTTAGAACAGGATAACGCCTGTCGATCAGTAGTATTATTGGTATAAATAAGTTTAGGTTTAATTTCATCACAGTAACATTACACAATATTCGACTTCAGTTTTAATACTATTTCATTTACGTAGACAATTAAATACGTATTGATTTGTATAGCTAAACAATCAATCAATATATATATAATCAAATAAATCAACTGTAATAAAATTTAAATGGGTGTACATTTAATTTAATTTAAAAAATTATAAAATTTGGACTACTGTGTAGAAAATCACGTGTGGTTTGACTTAAAAATATAGGTCGAGTTGAAAACTTCCTTTGTTTTTGCGTTTGTTAAAAATTAGTATGTTTTTTCGAAAACAATTTGGAGACAGAAAGGAAAACGTCAACTCTTTCGGGAGTTCGGGATTATAATAGTATCTAAACGCTTGTAATCCCGAACTCCCGAACTCCAGATCATGGGTTGCCTCAACTTATAACCAGGACTAGCACATTTATCCGATGGTACTTTCGTCTCATACATAGTTGGCAAACTTTTCATCTAAGTCCGAGCAAAGTTGTTTTTATAAGAAAGTTGAAAAACACCTTTTTGAGTTGCCCGACCCGGAAATCGAATCATGGACCTGGAGTTGTCAATACCTTTGCCGGATCACTAAACTACGGAGGTGTCAAAATGAAAATATAATAAAATTAACTATCTTGGTTATAGAGATTATAAAATTCGAATGATTAATTAACAGTAACATTTATGTCATTTAGAAGTACTTTACTGATTGCATTTCTATGGGACGTTCCGTATGAATTAAAATACCTTATACCTAAACTGGTAGACCATCATCGGCTAAGAGGTGTAGGTCTAGTTAAGTTCCTATCTAACCTGTTTCTGCTTCTTCTTCTTTTATAAATATGGGTTTCGATCGTTTTCACGACTTACTTTACCAATGTCAAGTTAGTTATTATTAATTCTTATACAGTCATTAGTCACTATGTACAAAGATGACTTTGTACATATGTCAGGTCTCAGGTAAGGTCAGGGTTTTGAGTAAATGGTGGCTTCGTTACTCAAGTTTATCTAGTGAATTTTGACGGCAATGAGGAAATCGACGATACACTAGTTTCTTTATGATTATTTCATATGTGCACTTTCACTGAACAATATTAATCTAATTCCCACCTAAAGTAACCAATTTCACTCAATATAAACACGGAAACCGATCCGTGAAACCGGTAAACTCGCATTTGCTCGAGGCCGAACATCCCGGCCTCAGGTTGGCAGCGCACCATCACCACCTTTGGTATCTCTAGGCGGCGGAAATTTCATCTTCATTCACGATGGCGCCAAAAGTCTAATTCTGCTAATCAAACTACAGCCTCCTTTGATACAAACTGTTGAATGCCCTGAATGTCATGAGGCAGTGCTTTTCAAAGTTCGACAAAATTAGTTGTGATGGAATGATTAAAAGGCTTAGCAAAGAGAGAGAGAAAGAGTTACTAAAATAAAAGACAGCCGTTACTTTGATCCTACTAAAAATCATTCTTTTGTAGCTTTCATGATTTATTTCCCGTAAATTTTTCTTCTCCTTTAATCCGTGCGTGTTCCAATTAAGGCGAGTGCACACGCGTACTCATCAATTTACTTTTAGAATTGATAATACACATTACAATTTGTAAGACGTCGATCGATTTGTAATGATGTGAATCCATTATGAAATGAATATTTCACTAGTTGAAATACGTGACGTTATCCAAATAATACATACAGTAGTACTATTTAAATTATGCGCTTCGGCTATATTCGTCAAGCTTTGGAATTTCGAATGTGTTTTAAAGTTATCTATATAGAGTTGTTATTATTAATAATTTCGCTTAAATTTATATTAAGTCAGTCAATTTAAAAACAAAAGTAAAAAGTGCATAATTTAAATAGTAGTACTGTACATGCATATTTTCACACCAAGGCTCTTGCGGGTACGCCGAATTTATTGTGTTAAGTTTCCTTGTAAACCAGCCTATTTTTCTCCATATTCATAGTTAAAGGTGTTTCTTCCGGCTTCGAAGACATATTGACATCCCAATGATGAAACAATTATTGCTGCTTTATTTCTATAGACAAACAAGCTGTTCATAATGTGTTGCTAAATATGGATATTAAAACAAAATTAAAGATCATGATATTAAGTTTCGCTTGAGAGTAAGTTTTCCAACTGCGCAATCGGAAAAATCGGAACATGACATTGGCAAATATTGATTTTTGTGAAAACAACCAAACAAACACACGGAACATCCTATTGTAAGAAATAGCTACGGGTTATTAATACTATAGAAGTTATAGGTGCGAAGCTGTCCTGCGGTTAGCTTGTTAGATTTATTGTACAAATCTACCAGCTATCTGAGCTCTTGGATCGGAACTAGATAGGTAACGCGGTGGATCCTTATCCTGGTAAGTTGCTGTACAGTAATTTACATGTGGTCTTGTAGTAAATTGTCTATTTAAATTATGACCGTTTATTTCGAGGTGCCAGTAAGATTGGCATGTCGTGTATTTTTCACAGGGGACTTACATCAATCAGAGAATTAAGCTTAACACTCATTATTAGTTATTATTTTAGTTTATTGGAGACCGAGTACTACCAGCTGCTAAAATATTACAGCGCGATTGTTAGCCCGAATTCTAATTCAATAAGTTTGGCACACACCTCAGCTACAGGGGCATTGTGTTTTAAATTACTTATGTTCTACAGATGTAATGAAAACGACATGAATGTACGCCTTCCAACTGTAACAAGGCTCATGAAATGAAATTGGGAATGCTCGAATCTTCTCGCCTACGTCGCTAATTTAACTAAATGTAATGTCGGGAAGACAAATGTTTATACGGTACCCCATTGAAAAATTGGGGTGTTATAAATGCGACTTGACTTTGTGAGTGTGATTTGTCTGTCTGTGGCATCATAACTCCTAAACACTAGCCCGGATTGGTACCACCGCCTTGCGTATTCCTGCCGCCATAACGTCAGTGCTAGCCATTGATGTGTTCCGGTTCGGAGGGTAAAGCAGCCGGTAAGCTTACGTCTTTTGCTCGAGGCCTAACATCCCGGCCTCAGATTAGCAACTCACCATTACCACCTTCGGTGTCTGTAGGCAGCGTGAATTTCTTACCATCAGGAAATCCGTTTGCTTGTGTGCCTTCCAATATCATAAAAAAATCAAAAATGCAAAACGTTAATATTCAAGTTTTCACCTCTGCCGGCAGTCCTGGAGTGCAACCCGTAGTTTTTTTATAATTTTTCATGTATAAGAATGGGTACAACACATAAGTACAATATATTTCATACCCCTAGGCGATATGGCAAACAACGTTTGTCAGGTCTGTTATTAAAGAGAGCACTTTTACTTTTGAAAACGGGGCAAGTAATATAAAACAAACCGTATTTTTAAGACAATTATCCGAAAAGAGTAAAGTAACGTATTCCGTACAACTAAAGAATATTAAAAAAAAGAAAATGTCGAGTAACGCTGAAGAAACACTCCTCATTAGTTAGGTAGAGCGAAATTGGGAGTGTTCAAATCACCTCGCCCACGTTCCAAATTTAACTGAACGTACTGTCGGAAACACAAGTATTTAGTAGATATTTGGCAGCCTTGCCCAAAAATGAATTAATGAATTAATAAGTAAACTTTATTGAGCACTAAAAATATTAGATATTGGTGATAATTGTGCTGAGCACCAACTAAACTCATTTTAGGTATGTGGTATATTTTATCTATGAAACAAATACAAAAGAGATATTTATATTAAGGAGCCATGTATGCTAAAATGGGAAAATACGTCAGCAATATAACGTTTATTTCATACAAAATAATCATTTAACTTGGTGACAAAAATATACGAGATTAACATTAATATGCTTTAAAAGACTGTTGTTTCCAAAACACGATACATTTCATTTTACTCGATTGAAAAAAAAAAGTTAAACCTTTTTTTAAAGCAAAACCTAACTGTCTACTTCATTTATGAATATTTCGGCACCATTTAACATAAACATAGATAAGTATTATACCTAAAAGATAATCGTTTCAGTTTTTATATATTTTTTCAAATTACTTTTGTAGTGTCAAAAATAGTGATTTGTCGCTTAAGACATTTACTTTATATCGCACTTATTTCATAGTAATCATGAAACGGGGTAGTGCGGCGTGTGGCTCTTCTAGTGTAGAGTCTTATGGAATATTTAACACATGTCAGATTAGTCCGGACATGTGAAATTGTGATGTTTTCAATCAACGTTTTCTGAGGGATTAAACACATTACATACATACATACATACATTAAATGTATAAATAACACTGTTTAATTTAAGTATTCAAACTAATTGAATTCAATTGTGAATTGTGTCTTCTAATCGTTTTACGCGATTGAAAAATAAATGTGCATGAAAATATATTGTACAGTTTATTATTAAGTTGAGTTATATTTCAATGTCAACAAGTGTACGTGTGGTTACCTACATTGAATAAATTTGATTTTGTTTGATGTGGT
>NJDD01001673.1:337884-354261 GCA_002245505.1 Calephelis nemesis | reverse complement strand
TGTGAATTGTGTCTTCTAATCGTTTTACGCGATTGAAAAATAAATGTGCATGAAAATATTTTGTACAGTTTATTATTAAGTTGAGTTATATTTCAATGTCAACAAGTGTACGTGTGGTTACCTACATTGAATAAATTTTATTTTATTTGATGTGGTAGATTAAATGTCTGCAAAAACGTCATGTAAAACTAATTTGACAGCTCTAAACGTGTTTTGTCTCTTTCATAGTAATAGGAATGGGTAGTCATTGAAAGAAGATAGCGCTAACCTAAAATTAGTTTAGTCATTGTGTAACCAAATCACTACTAATAACATACAATATTTTAATGGTTTTCTTTAGGTACACAAAGTTATCGCTTCGGACGTATTTCTATCGGTTAGCCTTAGTTTGAAGGGTAAAAAAGAAAAATTATGTGTCTGAAACAACGCATAAGCAAAAACGGGTATCCTGATGGTATAAAAACACGTTATCGTGCATTGCCAACTTGAAGCTGTGGTATCAAGTCTCTTGCATGAGTGAGCTTGCTGTCTACTCTAATACCTTACCCGAAAGAGACAATAATGAGCATTGACGTCTTTAAATAGGACATTAGTAATAAAAGTACTGGCAGTAGAATGATAAATAGTTACGAGTACTTGCCTGTCTAAATATCGATAGCTTTCTCTATTAATTTGTCCAAAAAGATAACATTTAACACTGTTGCATTCCGATCCAGAAGGTAGAGAAGCTTGTTGACTTGCACATTACATATTTATAAAAAAAAGTATCTTCACACCCATATCCCCGAAGATGTTGGCTGAGGCACAACCAGGCCACCCACGACTAGCCAGACACTAAGTCCCACAATGTGATAGGTGGCAAGCCTATCGCCAACCGGGCACATTTCCAATCCCGACCAACATTATTTTTATTAGAAAACTGGAAAAATCCAATTTTCTTTTTGTTGGCCGACCCGGGATTCGAACCCGGGACCTCATGCAGTCAAGTCCACCACCCGGACCGCTAGACCACAGAGCCTATAACACATATTTATTCTTACATACATATTACATATTTATTATATGTGTTGGTCCGGGCTCCTTTGCAGAATAGACCATCTGCCTTCCTGCCAGGCAGCTCTTAAAACTTGAGCATACGTTTGCTGTCACTGGCACCGTGACATCTGACTAGGAGTTAGAGTTTTGCAGCAACTCGCCCGGATTGGTACCATCGTTATACCTATTCCTGATGCCATAACATCATGACATGTTTCTGTTCGTAGGGCAAGGTAGCCGTCAACTTTACTTTTGCTCGAAGCCTAACATCAGTGGAGTGAATTTCTTACCACCAGGAAATCCGTCTCAAGCAGACGGATTTCCTGGTGGTAAGAACGTTAAAAAGGTGGTTTAATAAAAAATATGGGGATATTTTAGATAAGGAAAAAGTTTATCATCAAAAACCATTTCACCAAGTCGTTACTACGTTCTCCATCGAAAACATAACGATATCATGATTCATGGCTAATCCGTCACAGGAAGCGGATACGGTCACTGCGTTTTGAGGTTAACGTGATTCTACATCTAGTAGGGTTGATTTGACCTACATATCTGAGCTGCTATATAAAGACACCCAGAATGTTTTCGTCGCTTAGTAGAACAAATATAAGGGACTAATCAACCCCAAAGGCATTTTCAGCTACTTTAGGAGGGGAAACTGTTGTTTTTCTCTTTTCATGTTACTACCGTTGACTTTGTTCTACATCAGCTTATTATTATGGAAGTCGAATCTTATGCTTAATAATAAACTTTATTTTGCCAATTTAGTTAGAAATGTCATAATCACTTGGATATATGAATGAATGAGTAATTAAAGAGAGAGTTTCTTTAATCTAAGAATTAAAAAAGTAAGTATCTTTACACCCATATACCCGAAGAGGTAGGCAGAGGCATAACCAGGGCACCCACGAATAGCCGAAGATACTTGGTCCCACAATGTGATAGGTGGCAAGCCTATAGCCAACCGGGCACACATCCTATCCCGGGCAACATTTTTTTTATTAGAAAAACCAATTTTTTTTTGCCTGACCCGGGAATCAAACCCGTGACCTCATGAAGTCAATCTAAGAATAAAGTTCAGTTTTAGTAAACAATTGTGTTATTAGTACATTTTTATAAATTTTACTTACTAACTGTTTGCCCGCAACTTCACTAACGTAGAGTAGTTATTATTTGTGAAAAACATAGCCCATATCTTAAGAGGGCCCTTCCCGGTATCAACGCGAGCGTGGTTGAAAAGCTTGTTGTTTCATCCAGCGCAATGTAAGAAAAAGAAGCACAGACAAAAAAGTAAGAACATGATAACATTGAACGAAAAATGATAACATTGAACATGTTCCAGGAAATACGTGTTTTTTAGAAATCCTTACAAGTTCGTGAAAAAAATGTTTATTATTTAGAATCTCTATTACATTTGCGAGGGTTTCATTAAAATATTTTCTCTAGTTTAACTATTTATGAATTCATTATAAACGCCAAATTTTAGGCAAAATTGTGAAAAAAGGCTTACAGAGGTTTTTCAGAGGTTTAAAGTGAATTGGTTTCTCCAAATTTAGATTTTTGTTACCGTAGAAACATAGGTATAGTGCAAAAGATACCAATTAGTTCAAAAATTTCAAAGAACGATCTGTTACAAAGTCATAATCACGTACGAGCGTTTGTATGAAAAAGAAGCCGGGTTGGCCGCTCTTAACTTTGATTTGTAGCTACACACATGTTAAATAATATGAAAATTGGTTATCAAAAAGGTTTTTTTATAAACAGCGTGGTAGAGAACGAAAGAGGCGGGGAAGATTTAAAGCGTTAAAAATTTTGATTACTAAACATGCCTAACCTTGCCAATTATTGGCGATGATCCCGTTTGTTTTTCGACAGGCATTTGGCTGATACACATATGTTTGATGTGGATGCCTGGAAAATATCGCTGACTGGGAATTTAGGCTGCCTTTATGTAGCCTTTATGTTTTTAACCCCCAAATTATGTAATGTCACTTTCTGCATGATAACACATTAAAAGTTGGTAGCTTATAAGTGAAAATGAAACAACATTCTTAGAAATTGAGGAAAACACCTGTACAATGTACACGGATTGAACAACGCACTAATTTGATAGATGTAATAGGAGTGCATCGCCAACAAAACTGCTGTACAATTTGGCGACATTTTTATATGTTACGTCTTTAGGTTGTCTAGAAAAAAAAGGTAGAAATAAAATTAAGCAACAGAACAATTTTTTGTATTTTTAAATTTTTTGAGTATTGTCAGAAGAATATTAGGCTACTTATTTTTCCGGTTTCTTTTGCCCCTTTCCATGGGCCTCCGGGACCTCATGCAGTCAAGTTCAACATCTTAACCGCTAGACCTTGAAATTGGAATGTAGAGAATCACTTGGGCAGGAAAAAACTAGGCGACTCTAGAACTCGGGTATCCAATTCAGGTAATTTGGGTCTACTGGGCAACGAACAAATACAATACAAAATATTCACAAAAAGTTTGAACGGTGACATCAACCCAGAAAGTGCATGTTTCCTAATTACACATAAGGCAACAGTAAAAATTGATGATGATGTTAATGCTCTTGTGTTACTGAAAGTTTTTTTTATAAATTCGTTGGTTTTTAACCCCCGACGAAACACGTTGGCGTATGAAACGTTTGATGTGTGTGTGTGTGTGTGTGTCTGTCTGTCTGTGACATCATAACTTTTAAATGGATGGAATGGTTTCGATGCAGTTTTTTTTTGTTTGAAAACTGATGTTATCGAGATAGTGCTTAGCTACGTCAAATATGGGTTTTGTCGTTGCTTAATTGAACATTTTTATTAAATGAAACAGTAAATTCAATTTATTTAATCTCATCTACCAGTCTGTACTGTATCTAAGACTAAACATTCACATTAATCTTACAAGTGTTATTTGTGTATATATGGCGGAATAATTAGTGTAACAAACAAATAAATCAGCTTCAAAGGAAACCTCCGCCTCCTTTTTCAATTCGGTAGAAAAACACTCTTAATAACAGAGAAGAAAATTAAAGCGAATGTAAATAAAGGGGAAGTATGCCTTGGAAGGAATATTTCACTCGAACATTTGGTGGATGGGAAGCAGGGACCGTAATAAAATATGTATTATGTATTCAAAGCCTACCGCCAAAAGTTTGTCTATGGAAACGTTTACATTCATTTCGATCCTGCGTATTTATTTCTTTCCTTTTTTTGTCGTTGATTAATCTTTCCCCGTTTTGGTTGCTCCTTTGCAGAATATTAATATATTAATTAATGAATATTTGCAGCTTCTAAAAGGCGAGCATATGTTCACCGTCACCAACACCGTTTCATCCTCCAAGGTGGTAGAGTTTTGCAGCGACTCGCCCGGATTGGTACGCCTTACCTATTCCTGCCACCATAAAATCAATGCTTGCTGTTGACGTGTTCCGGTTCGAAGGATAAGGTCAACTTACTGTTGCTCGAGGTCTAACTCAGGTTGTTAATGCACCATTACCACCTTTGGTGTCTTTAGATGGCGTGAATTTCATACCATCAGGAAATCCACGTTCGCCTACGCCTAGAGACACCAAAGATGGCAATGGTGCGTTGTCAACCTGAGATCAGGATGTTAGGCCTCGTGCAAAGTGTAGGTTACCGGCTACCTTACCCTCCGAACCGGAACACGTCATGACGTTATGGCGGCAGGAATATGTAAGGCGGTAGTACCAATCCGGGCGAGTCGCTGCGAAACTCTACCACCTAGTCTGATGTCACGGTGTTAGTTATGATAAGCCTATGCTTGCCTTTTACGAGCTGCCTGGCAGGAAGGCAGATGGTCTATTCTGCAAAGGAGCCTGGACCAACACGGGGATAATTTTATTTAGATTTCTTTATTCGATGTTTTTGTCCATTATGAAATTCGGAATCTCTCTATATATGAAAAAAAACCAATTGGTGTTCATTAGTCTCGCTAAAACTCGAAATCGGCTTAACCAATTTGACAATTCCAGTTTTGACTTGTTTGTTAAAGTCCAGAGAAGGCTTAAAGATTAAAAAAAGGGAAAAACTGCGAGAAAACCAGGAAAGACAACATTTTAATTTTTCCATATAAGCTGAACCGGTGGCATGTAGTTTGCCGGGATAGCTAGTTAACATTAGCTATCGTATATCATATATTTTAACAGTATATAGTTCCGTACTAAAATGGAAAACAGTTGTGCCAATCTAACAACAACAAAAAACTCAATTTGGAACCACAAACATACAATTCGTTACCGAAACTTTTTTAACAAAATGTATATAAAAATTAATCGCTATTTCCCTTGGTCATCGTATCACGAGCTGGTAGATGTGCAAAAAAATATTCAAAGTTCAGACAGGGCAATATCTGTCGGCTCAGCTAGTCTAACATATGATATTTAATCTTTATTTTCCTTTTTAATCACATCACATCACAATCACAAAGTAAATAAAGTGAAGTAAATTAATAAGTAATTATTATCACTACATAGTATAAAACAAAGTCGCTCCCTCTGTCCCTATGTCCCTTTGTATGCTTATGTCTTTAAAACTACGCAACGGATTTTGATGAGTTTTTTTAATAAATAAAGTGATTGAAAAGGAAGGTTTAGGTATCTGTATATTTAAAACCCGTACAAAGTCAGGGGCGGGCCGCTAGTTAAGTATGATTCAAAAAGCGCTAAACCATTTGCTTTAAAATTGATGTGAAGCAATTTTTAACAAAATCTCGTAATTATGTGTGAGTTTTCTTACGTGTGTACACTTGTTAGTGTACCTACTAAAACTTCTTTAAGACATAATTTTCTGTCGAGTGTAACAGAAAAGAAATTTCACTTCAAAAAGTGTTTTTTTGGGAAATTTGTCTCCTAAGTCGATACAGCAGTTTAATTTCAAAAATAACTATACAAATTGGAATACTCTGTAGAAATTGATGCGTGGTCTAACATAAATGTATACAGTATGCACGTTAAATTGAGTAACATTGTAATTTACATCATAATATATTACCTACTATCAGTCTGTGGTCTAGCGGGCTAACGTCGGACTTGATTTCTTGAATTTCCGGGTTTGATCCCTGTGTCGGGCAACAACAAAAATATGGAAAACGTAAATTTTCAACTTTTAAATAGAATTAACGTTGCCCAGGATTGGTTATTCTCCGTTTCCGTCCGTTCCGTTTCGCCCGGTTAGTGTCTTCGGCTAGTCGTGGGTGCCCCGGTTGTCCCTTCGAGAATATGGTCGTTAAGAAATTTTTTTTCAATCAACATACATTACCCATGCTAACATTTTGACCAAGAAAACGGCCATTGAATAATATATTTCAAGTATTTCGAACACTCTTAAAGCTTACGCCTTCCTGATCTAATTTCACTTGAGAAAAAAAACTGAAGGGAAACTCGATTGCTTAATAAGATGCCTACGCATAACGTTAGACAGAAAGGCTAAACAAAGTGTGAGTACTAGTACAGTATTAATTAGAGTAAAGATTTAATTTCTAGAATAGAGTGCTCGACAGAAAAATATTGGCGAAAAAAATTAAGTAGTTCAACATTCGTCGAATTTAGATACAATTTGTATTTATTTTGAGATGATGCGAAATTTTTAGCTTGCGCGACCAAGGGAACATGCCAAAAATCTCACGTAATCAATGCCAACATCGGACCACTAGACCACGGAGATACAGTACTACTACTATTCAAGTTATGCGCTATGGCTTTACACTGTTTACACTTTATACTTTTAAATTGGCTGACCTAATCTAAATTTATGGGAAATTATTAATTATGTGTAATAACAACTACATAGATATCTTTAAAATACATTCGGATTTCCGAAGCTTGACGAATATAGCCGAAGCGCATAATTTAAATAGTACTACTGTACTTAATTATTTTTCAAATAATATTGAATGTGCTGTTTCTACAGTTTAGGACAACTCCATATTTAAACTTAACACAACTTTCTTAGCTATGTTATTAAGATTCATAAAAAAGTTACAATTTAACTGAAATATGTTTTAATTATCTGATCTTTGGTTATTATTATTAAAAAAGTAAGATTATTTTTAAAAGTGCTTATTTTTAGGGTTCTATTCTTTAAAGGGAAAACACGGAATCCTAGGGCCGTCCATTTTTAAGATCCTTTTTCTGGTATGTAGTAGTATCAAGCTGAAATTTATACTAAATACTAAGGTCTACTTTTTCTTGGAGCTTTGAAAAAATCAAACTTCTAAGCTAACGCAATCAAAGCATACATCTCACAAATTTCCGCAAATTGTCGAAAATCGCAAGCGAATCAAAATCTACAGGATGCTTTTCGTGAATTCAGAAACTTGAAATTTGGTACGAAGCAACGTCTTATAGAGCAGATAAAGGAAAAAATATGAAAACCGTAAGTTTTTAGTTACATCATAAAATAAAAATATTTGCTTGTACGGAACCCTCGATGCGAGTCCGACTCGCACTTGGTCTGTTTTGTTGCTAAGCGCACGTCACAAGCATTTTGGTCTATGGTAAGTGTGTACTTAAAACATAAAACATTTGTTGCCTGTTTGTATTTTGCCCATGGACAAAAACGGCTGTTCCACTTGTCCCTACCAACGTATCCCCCCTGGTGTGTAAGAGTGGAATTTTTTCCACTTACCGCTACCGGTAGAGGGTACAACTTGCCAACTTAGGTTGGCAACACACAATTACCACCTTTGGTGTCTCTAGACGCCGTGAATTTCTTACACACTTTTCTTATACACAGTACCGATAGGTGTCTAAAATTTATCGGTAGGACCAAGTGGCATATTTATTCCATTCTGCCTTACCGAAGGCCCAATGGTAGCGATAAGTGGAAAAAATTCCATTCTTACATACCAGGGGGGATAGGTTGGTAGGGACAAGTGGAACGGCCGGACAAAAATACTTAGAACTGTTGTCGTTTTTGGGTAGCGTATATTGTTAAGAGCAAAAATGCTACACTAAAATGACTTTGATTCGCGACCGGGGCACGCATTTGAGTTTAAGTGCTTAATGAGTAAATTTGTTTTTAATATAAGTACGACTCGATCGTTTTCGCTTGGAAAAAATCTCCAAGTTGAAGGCTAAGAAAAAAGGGTTTTCCCCTTTTACTTTCGTAATTATTACCTAACCGAAACCAGTCATCCATCTTCCCCATGTTAATGAATACCATCCGTCTAACTTTAATGATACGTACATTACGCGTCGCAACAGTTTTTGTGCCCAGTTAAAATAAATCTCTGGACAAATTTCATAAATCGTTTCAAAGAAGAAAATCAGGTTTATAAATTTCTGATAAGAATGTTTATCAACTTTATTCAGACTACGTAACAAATTAAAAAAGTTTTATTTGTAATTTTCAATTTGCTTTTCTACTCAATGTTTGTCTATATATACACAAATCAATAAAATGGGAGTGTCTGTTCGTAATATTAAATAAACCTTTTTACCTACATTCTTATGAATACGGTAGGTACATATACAAAATAACTTTTTCACATTTTTTGTCTGGCCGTAATAAACTTTACTTAAATAAATAAATATATATCACTGGACAACTCACACGAATTGAATCTAACCCCAAAGTAAGCAAATTATATGCTTGTGTTATGGGTGTTAGTCAATGATTCTAATACGTAGAAAATAGTTGAATAGATACTAGAATATATTTAATAAACACCCAGACCCGGAAATGCAGTCATCTAAATGTTCATCACACAAATGCCTGCCCCCGTCGGGAATCGAACCCGAGCCTCATGTTTTGGTCGATGTAGTTAAGCGTGTACGTTAGCCACTCGACCAACGAGGCGGTCAAATTAAATACCATTTATTATCTTTATTGTTAAAGAAAGAGTTGTTATTGTTTTAATTAATGATATTTGATTGTTATAAATTTTCGCTATTTTTCTATCGCCTGTGTGATCTAGCGTTTCGGCGTGGGACTTGACTTTTTAAGGTCCCGGGTTTGACCTTAACCTTGATTCTTGAGGTAGGGAACAAAAAATTTTAGAAATTGTGTATTATCATTTTTTTTATAAAAATAACGTCACGTCATGTGGCAGGTTGGTGATAGGATTGCCAGCTATCTCATTGTGGGACTTTAGTGTCTTCGGCTATTCTTTTTACTGTTATGCCTTTGCCTGACTCTTCGGGGCATGTGAAGACGATAGGTACTGAATATACTTTTATAAGTCTTCGCTATTTTTGTTATTGACTAGCGGTAGTCGAAGAAACTGGGGGAGGCATACGCCGCATTTCTTTCCCAGCTCAGTTTCAGTTTCTCAACTGTTTCTTATATCGATCTCTTTCTGGCTTGTCGTCTCCAGTCTTTTCCACATTTTTTTTAACATGTCCTCCTATCTGTATTCTGTTTTCTATACAATGTTTCTGTAACCTTTTTTTATTAATTCATTAAAAAATATTGCACAAATAAGTGTAAATTTTAAACTTAATACCTGATTGGGTTTTGTGCCAGTCACACCTTCTCCTCAATCATAAAAAAGTTGATTATAATGGGAGTGCATCTCTAAGCGAGAGGAAAGAACAGTTCTATCTGACAATCAGAAAGATAAAATATCACAATTAATGTTAGGTACTTAGAATAATACTTTTTTATGTTATAGGAAGGCAAACAAGCAGACGGATTTCCTAATGGTAAGAAATTCACGCTGCCTAAAGACACCAAAGATGGTAATAGTGCGTTGCCAACCTGAGGTCAGGATGTTAGGCCTCGAGCAAAAGTAAGTTTACCGGCTACCTTACGGTAAGGTAGCCGTACGGTACGGTAAGGTACGGTAAGGGGGTGGTACCAATCCGGGCGAGTCGCTGCGAAACTCTACCACCTAGTCAGATGTCACGGTGTTAGTGATGATAAGCCTATGCTCGCTTTTGACGAGCTGCCTGGCAAGAAAGGCAGATGGTCTATTCTGCAAAGGAGTCCGGACCTACACGGGGAAAACTTACTTATTCTAAAAATAGTAATTGAGCCCAAAAAAAACAAAAACTCCAATTATTTCATTGGATGATTTGATAATTCTTTTTTCGAAGATAGCAAATGGTTCCGAAATGGTCCCACATAAATTTTATCAACATCCTATTAGTCGTTTTAAGTTACACTTATTCATGCATAAGTAATTGTTTATCACTTATTCATCACTGATGAAGTCCAACTTCGTTCAAACAGTTCAATTTGTTTGTGAAAAATTAAAATGTTGTTTTTCTAGTTCCGTGGTAGTTTTTTTCTTTTTCTTATCTTTTAAACCTTCCCTGGACTTAAACAAATAATTCAAAGGAGAATTAGCCAAATCGGTTCAGCCGTTCACGAGTTTTAACGAGTGTAACGAATAGCAATTGGTTTATATATATACTAGCTGTCCCGGCGAACTTCGTACCGCCCGTTCATTTCGTTCGTTATGGGAAAAATTAAAATGTTATTACGTTTCCGAATAAATGATGCTCGAATTTAATTAAGTAACCACGTTAATAATAACAAATACAACAAAAAAAGAATTAGTGAAATCGTTCCAGCCATTCACAGCCAAAACAAGTTTCATTTATATATATATAAAGATTAAGTATAACTCAAAAATCATTTACCATTAAGCATACATAAACTTCATTTATGTATGTATAGTACTTTAAGTGTACTGATTTCAAGAAACAGGCAGATAAACGAGCTGAGTTTAAGCTCTCTGAAAATAATAAAGCATCTTCACGCCCATATCCCCGAAGAGGAAGGCAGAGGCACAACCAGGGCACCCACGACTAGCCGAAGACACTAAATCCCACAATATGATACGAGTAGGTGGCAAGGCTATCGCCAACCGGGCGCATTTCCAACCCCGACCAACATTTTTTTATTAGAAAATTGAAAAATCCCAATTTTCTTTTCGATGCTCGACCCGGAATTCGAACCCGGGACCTCATGAAGTCAAGTCCAACAACTGAACCGCTAGACCACAGAGGCAATAGAATAATAAAACAAATATACTCGGTAGAGCCAGACAAATAGGTACAAATAGATATAAAAAGAGAGAGATATATAAAAAAGTTTTCAGTTTCATTTAAAAAATATATGTAGATACCCTTAAATCGATTATAACAAAGTCTAATAGACTGAAGTGTAAATGTTGTCCTTACTCCTTAGTATCTCAGTTACGTGTAAGTATTAGTAATTGCTTCAAACTTCGGCGTTCAAACTTAAGTGAGATTGAATATCGAAGGCAAGAGCGTCAAGAATATTCCAAATACTTGATAGCTTTAATAAATTGAGTATAGTTTATTCACATAGTTTAGATATTTTGCAACTAAATACTTAGATACAGTATGTCTTTAGTGCGGACACTAAGGCCGGACACTCCAAATCATGGATATCTTGAGAAAATTAGAAAGCATAATTTTGTTCTTGCTGGTCCGGGTCTTACATGTCGAATAGACCGTATTTACCTCTATGCTCGTATAGAGTATTAAACTATGCTATACAGCTATGGATCATGGTTAATGAGACTATGAGCTGTGCAGTAACTTTCTTGGATAGGGATCGACCGCCTTGCCGATGTCATATTCTGGTCTAGAGTGTAAAGTAGCCAGTACTACCTTACGCTTTTGACCGGAATATGACTTACATATTAGGCTTAACAGCCCTGTCACAGGACAGTGACTTGTATCATCTTTAGGTAATAGTTGTCTCTGACCATTAAGTGAGACGTGTGTGTACTTTTTCAAAATAAAAAAAAGTTACTACTGTTATAAAAATTAAAGTTTACAAATTGCTTATAAACGTATTTGTCATCGCACTACCATGGGAATATTCGAAGGAATTGTACGAATTGATCCTCGCCGCTTGAGAACTCCTTCAGACGTTGCGTCAGAGCTTAACTTCGTGGCCACCACTCGGTGCGTACAACAACTTGTACAACGTCATTTTGATACCAGTTGTTGGAGTATTTCCTAATAAAATGGGAAAAGAAGTTAACCCTATCCAACGGGATTTTTATAAGGATTTAATTAGGTACTATTTCCCCTATGATTTAGAAACTGTGCCGAGAGAAAGAAATTTTATCCAAGACGATAGGAAGTTAGCCCGGTCGGCTAGTTAACATAAGTAAAGGTATAGAGCCTTTTCCAAGTTGCCTGCACCCCAACGGCACAGTAGCAGTGTTGGCAACGGCACATCAGCGGTGTTGGAAATAGCTCGACGCCATGCCAGTGCTCTGTTTTTCTAATGTCCGATAGAAATAAGAATAAACTAATTTGTAGAAATCCCTACACTTAAGTGAACAAAACTAAACAAAATCAAATTCTTACCAAATAAATAACTATATGAGCCATTGCACTTTAATTCGAAAATTAGCATGTGTGAAATTTGTCGATACGCTAAACACACTAGGCCAAAAATTTTAAGTGGTTTGCCCCCGTACTTCGCATTTCCCGCCTGATATCTATATTTTGCTACTGAGACCCTAATCGATATTCATAGCGGCCTAGACGTTAGGCGCGATCTCTACCAGTGTCACAGTGTAATTATACGGGTTGTATTTGACACCGTAACGCAAACTTCTGTGATAGTTGAGATACAGATCAGACTTCCAAATTCCTTTTACAGTTTTTGTCGCAAACAAGTGGTTAAATATTTAGCAGTTTTTCAGCCCGACATGTATAGCGAACAAAGAATACGCATTAAGCCGCGCGTTGCGAGCTGTAAGTGCAGACCTAATACATTGTTTCATTACATTGCTGTTTTTAGTAAAAATGTGTTATTTATTAGATATTAAATAAAAACCGAGTTGCGTTGGATAGTATTAATGAAATAATAGAGAAATCAACAAAACAAATACAAAAACATTTGAAAAAATCATGAATTGTCAGACACAAAATTCCAACTACATACGCATGTCTTTCATGAATCCATGGTTTCATTGTTCGTTACGCTGTCATTTACTTATACTGTGCCAGTGTAGGCATATGCTAAGTTTTCTTATCCAATTTCGAACGCTTGCGCACACTCGGATGCAAATGACTATGTGCGTAGGTAATAGGTATACAATACACGCTATGCAGTATAGGCGGCAGCATAGAGCGGGAGATTTTTCGTCATCATCGGGAGGACCGTGATAAAGGTATGATGACAACATGTGTCATAAACTTGTATCTATACATGTTGACTTGCCTTTCGAAATAAAAAAAATACCCAATCAGATTATTCACTAAAGAAACGCATTAATTTATTGATTACGTTCAATTTGCAGGACGGTTTTTAAAAATAATTGCTTTGGTGATAGTTCAAAGAATGTAAAATACATTTTTCTGATGTTAATAAAATATCTTCAGCACATGAGTAAAACCGAGTGTGATCGGTAGTATTCGTACAAAGGTGACGGTTTTCCATTACTATCAGTAAAGCTGATAGACCATTTACCGTCTTATTTCATAAAAAAAGTAATAAATGATTTGAGCTCTACGACCTTTCTGAGTATAATTTGTAACATAAATTAGTTTAAGTAGCTCGTGAAGAGAGATATTTAAGTTTCTGCAAATAATTTCTTTTTTTTTATATAAATTTGCTGTTTTCCCGCGACTTCATTAGCGTAGAATAGATTTTTGTATAAATTTTCATCCCCCATTATTTATGTCTTTTAGGGGATGGTTTTTGAAAATAAAAAGTCTATGTTTGAACTAGGGTCTTTAACTCGAAGAGAAAGTATAACAGACAGACTTATAGACTTTCCTACATATTTTTTTTATTTTTTTGGTATGAATACATTTGTTATTTCTGATCTAATTTAATGATCAAAAATAAGTTTATAATTTGGAAAATTTTAAGTAAAACTTAAATAAGAAAAAAAATAGGTGCAATAAAACTACAAAAAATCGACTTTTATTTCATAACTACATAGCTGACATAAACAACAACAATATTCTGCTTTATTAAAGTATCTTCAGGCGCGTTTCCCCGAAGAGGTAGGCAAAGGTAAAACCAGGGACTCCTAAGACTAGCCAAAGACACTAAGTTCCACAATGTGATAGGTGGCAAGCCTATATCTAACCGGGTACGTATCCAATCCCGGGCAACGTTATTTATATAAAAAAATTGAAAATACACCTTTTTTCTTGCCGACCCGGAACCTCAATAAGTTAAGTTCGAAGTCGGACCGCTTGACCCCAGAGGCGTTATTAAGTATTATTGTAAGCATAACTTGAGTTAATTATTAGCCCTGTGTTGTCATGTATTAACATGAAGCAAAAGCTTTGGACCCCGTTTTACGAAACTTGCGAGTATGGAGGAGTATGAAATCGGGCACAATTATAGTTTATGTGTAGGAGAAGTACAGAACGCTAATATTTTTCAATAATAATGCTTTTAAAATGCATTAAATAAAAAAAATTAAACATTACCCACACTACCATGCATTTGACACACACAAACAAATATACTGATAACGGTAAAACATCACAGATGGCGCATAAACTATATTCATAATGTTGGGAAAGAAAGTAGTTGGTTTTAATTGAAGATGGCGTTCTTATCAAACAGATAATTAGCAATAGAGCCTTCACAAAGGCGCATAAACTATATTCATAATGTTGGGAAAGAAAGTAGTTGGTTTTAATTGAAGATGGCGTTCTTATCAAACAGATAATTAGCAATAGAGCCTTCACAATGTTTGAACATTATATTATATTTTGAATTATAGTTAACAATTTGTATGAATATAAAATAATATTTATTTTTAACAATAAAAAAGAACCGTTGAAATCCATTTGCTATTGGCAGAGAAATCATAACACCATATAAAATAAAAACATACGAACGATCACCAATGGTCTTGTTATATATAAATATCTTCACGCTTGGTCTTTTATAGGGTAGGCAGAGAGTATCGATTGCCATACCTCACGATCCTTGCAGACCTACCTGAATTCTTCTACATTAATTACCCTTTTTAAACAAACACGCTGGTTTTGGACACTCTTGGGCACCACCCTAGGTTAATACCAAGCGATTTCATCGCTGATCGCGGAATGCCGACTTAGCCCTACGGGTACCAATATCTATTCACATTCGATTTGCATGAATGCTTTGTTAATGTTTCATCTATCATCTTCTATTCTTTCTACATGACCAAACGAGCAGAGCATGTCTTTTCTCATTTTAACACTAACACTTTCTTTCAGTCCCAAACTTTCTCGGATCTCACTGTTACGAATGCGGTCAGTGAGCGTTACACTACAGATTTTCCGTACCGCTTTTATTTTGACCGCATTTATCCTACTCTCATGCTTTTCCTGACATATCCATCACTTGCTTCCACTCAACAACGGAGGGATAAGCACTGAATTATGCAAAGCTAGCATTTTGACCTAAAACCTCGCTTTAAATTTATAGTAGCTCTTCATTTACGCTATTCCTTTAAAATTATCCCAGCTCTTCATTTACCCTATTCTTCATCGAAAAACTACTGTTGACCACAGTACATACATAAAACAATAGGGAACATACATTTATAAATTCGAAACGTCATATTCACATAAACATGCCCATTGACGAATTTGTTTGCGCGGTACTGTAGTATTAAGTGCTTTTTATCAAGACGAGTTCACGTTGTTATTTGTGTCCGCGATCTTTTTAAAAATACCAAGAGCGTACTCTTCTTTTTCTGAGATTAGCCATTCGACTACTCATTGAAAATATTAGTAAACTACTTAGTTATCGCAATTCCATTGTTAAAAAATAACATGACAACCCTATTGCTTCAATAAAGTGTAGTCTCTAAGTACTCGTATTTTATCTAGCCGTTAAATTTTATTTAGATTCCATACTATTCCATATTTGTACTGTGCCTTAACACTATGTTCTTTAAACGACAAAACCTATTATTCCAAAATTGGTATTATAAATTTAGAAAGACAACACAAACTTAAGTTGTGAAGTAAAAGAGACGTAATTAAATTGTTAAATTACTTAGTAAAGTCTATTTCAGCGCTGAAAATTAAGAGGTAAAATTAAATTAATTCAGATGGTATTTGAAAATGAATAAATTGTAAATAAAATGTCTCATCTTTATTAATAATTTGATAAAGGGTTACGACTTATGGCAGACTTGACATCTGTCTCCATTTTTAAATTGTTAAACTTTAAATCAATTTTAACCTATAATGAAAAAGGGAGTGTTATAAGTTTGACGTGTCTATGTAGTGTAAGGTTTGTGTATATGTTTGTCTGTCTGTGGCGTTATAATTTTTAAACCGATTTCGATGCGGATTTTATTAGAACTTACACTTTATAAAAATTCGTATCTATGAAAAATGGAAGTTTTTTTTTAAGCAAAACG
>NJDD01001673.1:319276-331692 GCA_002245505.1 Calephelis nemesis | reverse complement strand
TATTTGAGATGTCTAGAACTGATTAGTGAATTGGATTACATATTTTCTTGCTGATCACATACAAAACTGCGATAATCGTGGAAAAGGAAGTGCGTCATATTTGTCTGCAAATATTTGTAATGAATTTGTCGTTTATTCAATGGACAGCGAGTTTTAAAAACAATTACAAATGAACTTAAAATAGCATAATGCTACTCTATCAGTGTAGATTCTACGTCTGAGCTGTCCCATGTTGATAGGCTTACTTTCATTCTTAGACATGTAAAAATCGGACAGCCAATGAGAGAATTTTGCAATTTTTGACTTTGGATGGACACAATGCATAATATGTAGCAGAAAGAATATTAATATTTTTTGAAAGCCTTGACATCTCCCTAAAATATTGCCGCGGTTAGAGCTATGACAGAGCATCAAATATATCTGTAAAGTAATCTGGTGTCCAGCCCAGAATAGAAGTAGTACCTTCCTATACAAATATGCAATTTGCGTTCCATAAACAATACATTCGCTAAATTAAGTGGGAGCCAAGGTTGTTAAATGTATTACTGAAACCGTAACATTCTTTCAATGTGTACAAACATTTTACAGTTTTTTCTCTGGTTCAACCAAAACTATGAAACATTTTATCCTGTCGTCTAGGTGTAGATAGAGTCCTAAAATCTTTTACGGGAAGCAGACGCTCCGCACATGCCAATGCTATTAATGCTTTCCAAAAGGGGTTATTTAAGCACAATAAATAATAAGTATATTCGTTTCTCCTCACTTTTTTTGAAGGATTATCAGATACTTTCCAGTTGAGAGGCAAAAAAAAATTCATGAAAATTTTTTTATTCCTATAATTGACACATTTAAAAAATGTTTAGCTTCATATCAAGAAATTGACAATCGATTAAATTTCTTAAAAACAACAACAAAATTTGATGAACTTACAAAACAATCATATATGACAATATATTTGGTTAGGTACCCGTAATAAAGCAGACCAAAGTGGAAAAAAATGTAAAGTTTGATTTCTTTACATGCCAAAAGGGCCCCAAATTTTTGTGTGCCCAAGGGCCCCTCCATGATCTAAGACGGCCCTGCCTACACTATGTAGTATTTTCCTAAATACCTTAGAATGACAATATCAGATCCAGACTTGGTGGCAATGGGATCACCTTGCTAAACCGCTCTTGCAAAACAAAATGTTGGTTTAAAAAGGATACAGTAATCAATTATAAAAAGTGTAGGAATAAAACATATAAATTTTTTTTATGGAAATCAGTTAAAAATATCAAAAACAGTGTGACGACTTTCATTTTAAGGTATAATGAGGCTTTAATCCTTACATTTCAAAGAATAGACAAAAAAAGTAGAAATAAGAGACACGCTGAATGGTGTTACACACAATGCTAAGCTGGGAATGGTATTCATAAGTATTCATACAATAAACGCAGCCAACCGCCATAGTATCATATTACAAGATACATTTCAAATGCAAATTCAAGTTCACAGTCAGCTCAATGTATACATTCAAATACTTTTACAAATATACTTCTGCAATAATTTAGTCGTTGTGGTACTAACAATAAGCTATTGTTCTTTAGGCACGAAAAAGCGAATAGTTGTCCGCGCAGAATATTCGCCAAGCTATTTCTTGTTATTATACTCGTATTTTGTTTGAAATTATTACCTTACCTCTGCTAAGTACTTATGTCACTTATGTGACATACTCATATTATAAAAACCATGAAAAACCTAAACAATATAGACTAAGACTTTCCTTGTTTGCCTCCCTCTGTGCAGAATCCTGTCAAAGCCCTTATTGGTACCTCTACAAGAATTGTGACATATGGCACTCACATTCTTCGCCTACCACATAAGGGATTTGATGTCATGATAAGTGAATCAAAGCGGACTGTATTCTAATGAGAAATTGATAGAGAAATTTTCGTTTTTTTCCCCCACAATTTTGGGATTCGTATAGATCCTACTTAATAGTATAAATGCTAATGTTTGTGAGAATGGCTGGATGTTTGTTACTGTTTTACGCTGAAACGACTTAACGGATTTAGATTACACGATACAGAAATATGGTTTATACATCAGAATAAAATACAGGAAACAATTTATAAAAAAATGACTTAATACGCGTGCAAAGCCGGGAAGCTAGTAGACAAATAAATTTTAATGTTTTCCGAAAATCCTTGATGAAAAATACAAAACTAATTGAAGGCATATTATATGTAGATAAATTTAGACAATAGATGAACGCTAGAAAGAACTAACTGGCACATCTTTAGGGACTTAGCCAACCCCTTTCTACCAGGCGGCTTCGTAGAAACACAAATAGGTACATTGTTTTTAATAATACGCAACATCAATTTAATACATATAATATGTTTTACTGGAGATCTTTCTTTATAGATAATACTGTCAATTTGGACGTCTGTCATATTTTCGTGATTTATCGCATTATATTCTGCAAAAATATTATGTTCATTTTTTTATTAATGAATTTAGAAACACATTGCTTGAGACCGTCTCGTTGGTCGAGGGGTTAATGTACTATTCTACCTCCACCGACCTCCGACAAAGCAGGCGGCCACAATGTTGCGTAAGTGTTATGATCATATTTTTTATCTACATGTCTGGGTTTAGGTGCTACATATTTATTTTATCTGAGAGAAACACATGTCTCTCCTGATAGTAAGAAATAACAAATAAATAAATATCCCTGGATAAGTTACACAAATTGAATCTAACCCCAAAGTAAGTCAATTATTTGCTTGTGTTTTGGGTGTTAGTCAACGGTTCTAATTCATAGAAATACTTAAATAGATACCTGAATAAATTTAATAAACAACCAGACACGGAAAATGTAGATATCTAAATGTTTATCACACAAATGCCTGCCCCCGTCGGGAATCGAACCCGAGCCTCGCTTCGCTCCCAGACATAACCGTAGCCTTGAAGACTCTATAGGTGTTACAGGTGCGTTGCTGACCTGTGACAGAGATGTTAGGCCTATTGTTCAAATCTACCGCTTGCCCTACCTTACTGGCAGAACATAATAGAGTTATTGTGACAGCAGGAACAGGTAAGGCGGTGTATCTCTTCCTGGCCAAGGCGCTGTATATCACTTTTCCACCAATAATCAGTTATTACTTATTACACTTTTTTGTAGTAGTATTAGTATTTTTGACTAACACGCAAAACACAACGTTAATTAAGGGTTAGATTGATTTGTGTAAATTGTCCAAAGATGTTCTTTAATCATCATAAGTACAAAAAACTAGAAAGCATGTAATTAAGTTTAAATTCAGTGTTGAAATTGTCACATTTTTTTTAAATCACCATCAAGTTATTCTGAAATCATAAAGGATGAATATTCTTCATTAACAGAAATCAAAGTTCCTTTGAAATTCAGATTAATGGAGAATATTTATTCTAGTTATACAAAAATATTTCAAAGGAATAGTACTCATTTAGAAAATTATTACCTTTATCAGGGACGTTTTAACAGCAACGCAGTTAGTATTTTTATTATTGCAAATGGTCTGAGATAGAAATTTTGTATTTTGTTAACCAGCTTCAAAAATAATTCGACTTGTATACATATTTTTTATGTTCACGATATGATTAGAGGTTAGGTGGTAGGTAAGTTGTAATTAATAATATCATCATGACAAAATATGGTCAAGATACGCGAACATTTTAAATGTTGATGAAATTTACTTGGAGCCATTTCGAATTCATTGGTCTTTCAAAAAATAATTATAAAATCGAACATGGTAATGAAATTGTAGTCGGTTGTTTATTGCGCTATCGCTGACTTGGCGTAAAGGCCCCCTTTGTGTATCTTCTACTTTAAGTTTTTTTTTGCACAATAAAGAGTGATTGTATTGTATTGTAAAGCTTAGAGAGGCAACCAAGTAAATGTACATAGCCTCTGAATATATCTGTTCTATACCAAGAATGAGTTAAGACAGGAAAAAGTACTGCGGAAATACCATCATGGATGAGCTGTTCCAAGGTTCCAAAATCAAATCACACTGCACTGGAGAAATGATCCTATAAATTAAAAGATGATTTTAGTGATCCATAAATAAAAATTGATTAACAGTAGAATAAAAAAATACTTTAAAGCAAGTAAAAATCTTCACAATCGTATCCCTGGAGAAATACAACTAAAGCACCCTTAATTAGCCAAAGGAACTTAGTCCCAGAATATAATAGTTGGCAAACTTGTCCAATCTCTACAGATAGCGCTGTTTTAATAGAAAATTAAAAATACACTTTCAAAGTTCCCTGACCCGGCAATCGACCCCGGGACTTTTTGTAGTCAACACCATTATTTAAGACCACAGAGGCGGGGATGGAACTAGTGAAACTTATCTCAATAAATTAATGAATTATAATATTTAACTTAAGGTACACAAAGGTGGTCTTGTTGTAGACTTTTATTAAACTATAAAACAGCTATAACGAAGTTACAAAGTTTGCAAAAAACAATTAATTTTAAAAATATAAGTATTGATACATAATATATTATGTTAGAATTTGTTAGTATGATTAATTGTTTTTGTAACAAACATATTTCGCCACTATATTGTTACCATTTTAACATTTTTTTTAATAAAATATATAAGAAGGTTAATCAGGATTTTTTCGTTAGTGAAAGACGAAGTTTGGGTTCAAATTACATTTAGTTAATTTTCATTTTTGATAATTTATCCCAAATAAAAATACCTACCAACTTTTTTCCCCGTGTTGGTTCGGGCTCCTTTGCAGAATAGACCATCTGCCTTCCTTGCCAAGTAGCTCGTAAAAGGCGAGCATAGGCTTATCGTCACTAACACCGTGACGTCTGACTAGGTGGTAGAGTTTCGCAGCGACTCGCCCAGATTGGTACCACCGCTTTACCTATTCCTGCCGTCATAACGTCATGACGTGTTCCGGTTCGGAGAGTAAGGTAGCCAGTAAACTTACTTTTGCTCGAGGTCTAACATCCCGACCTCCGGTTGGCAACGCACCATTACCAACTTTGGTGTCTCTAGGCGGCGTGAATTTCTTACCATCAGGAAATCCGTCTGCTTATTTGCCTTCCTATATCATAAAAAAATATGTAAATATTTTCAAGCAAATATCCCCTAAGAGGTAGGCAGTGGGTACCCTACCCACAACTTGTCGAAGACACAAAGTCCCACAATGTGATAGGTGGAAAGCCTATCGTCAACCTGGCACATATCCCATCCCGGGCAACGTTATTTTTATAAGAAAATTGAATTTGAAATTGAAAATTACATTGAACCCGGGGATCGAACCTAGAAGTCAAGTCCGACGCTAGACCACAAAGGCGATACTAGTTTTAAATATTTTCATTTCAAGAAATAGTCGTCATTTAAAATAGACTAAAGAAAGAAACACATCTGTTTAAAAAAATCTCCACAATATTGGAAACAAAAGAAAACTAAAATCCCAAACTAACATACCCAAGACATTCTCGAGGAAACCACAGAACGTGATTAGAATGGCTTACAAACAACTTAAGAATAATGCAAGGGGCGAGGACAGAATTAGGAATGCGCTTTCCAAAGCGTGGAAAGTACTTTTCATCCTTCAGAGGTTCTTAATCCCATACATAATCTCTTTCTTATCCCAGAACTAAGAAGTTAGAATGCGAAATTTGTTTTCTCTTTAGTTTATTTATTTGTTTATTGTTCATTGTGAGTTTAGTCTTTGAATTGAAATGTTTAAGAAGAGTCTATCATTTGTAGTAGTAGTATCTTTACGGCCATATCCCCGAAGAGTTGTTGTAGAGGCCCAACCAGAGCATCCATGACGAGCCAAAGACACTAAGTCCCTTTATGTGATAGGGGCAAGTCTATCGCCAACCTCCTATATATCCAATCACGAGTAACATTTTTTTTTTAGAAAATTGGACGATCCAAAAATTATTTTTGTTGCAAGACCCGGGAATAGAAACCGGGACCTCGTGCAATCAAGTCCTACTCCTGAACCGCTAAACCACAGAGGCAATAGATATTTAACTCTGAATTAGCTTCTAACTAGGGTTAAATTACTCTATATTCGACAGTTTCCCTCATTATTAGATCTAACGTAAGAACGTTCAAGCGCCACTTAGGAGGTGTTTCAACATGAGTTTGATCAAGTTTGAAAAATGTAGAGCTTCGCAATTTAAACGCTCTAACTCTACAATATCTAATAGCACAACTTTACACCAGCTTTACACCGAAGTGTAAAATAGCTTGACAGTTTCGCTACCATTACATAGACATAAGGCGAAACTTGCATTTACTGGTCATTAATTTTCTAATACGCTTAACTGTTATCGACTTTACTCACAGAAGTCAGTTAACATTTAATCTATCTTTAAATCACGGTTTTTATTAAAAATGTCTACCTAACTACTGGTTAAAAGATAATTGGGTTAGGCTATAAGCCAAGGTTGACTAAGGTTTTCTGTCAGAGTGAGAAACGTAGCTTTATGTGACATTTGCGAGGCATTTGATCTCGTGTTGGCAACATTTAAATAAAAATGTTATGAAGGGATACGTGTATTCTACATAAATTAACATGACACAGAATATTCGATTTTGAAATAAAATGTATCACAGATTAAACAAAGATTCATATACGTTACAGAATCCCTAAACAAAAAGGCCAATGTAATTAATTCATTCTGCCACAAACTGGTGTCCCTAAAACATGACGAGCACTTTGTTTGTTTCACAGCTTTAAAAATAAATTCATTCGTGCCAGCTTTCTCTATTATAAAAAAACAATATTATTTTTTACATTACTCTAGCTTTTACCTTGGCTTCGCTCTATTTTTATTTATTATAGCTGAAAGAAGCTTTTGTTCGTCTGTAATGTTTTTTAAAAAAAATTGTTTTCGAACTGCTTAGGTTTTGTCTGAGGGTGATGTCAAGAGTCTTTAAAACCAGCATGTTTGTATGAAAATGAATGTATTGTAATGAATGTAGAGGACGCCAATCAGGTCTGTGAGGATCGTGAGATTTGTCACTTGATCTACCTCGTGGGGGTCTGGAAGTGGATGTGGGTTTGTATATATGTATGTTTATTTATTTAAAGTTTATTTGAATACAAAACAAGTTAATGATATTGCCAACCCCAGGTAGAAATAGTAAGAATCCAAGAGTAAGTTTACTGGCTACATCACAAGCACTGACGCACTGAACTGAACTGAAGCACCACAACAAGTACAGACGTTAGTTATCTTGATTGAGCCAATAATCCATAGTGTTAGTGACATTAAACCTATGATCGCCCTTACTGTCTGGTAGCCAGTCTCTGTGATTTTGCTTTTTGACTGAAAAAGAAGGGTGTAATAATTTTAAAGTATTTGTGTGTCTGTCTGCCAACCTGGAGCGTCATAACTTTTAAACGGATTTGGAATTTTTGATTGCAAGCTGAATTAACCAACACTGTTCTTAGCTTCATTGAGGGCAGTTTATGTCGATCTTTGTCAAAAATTTAAATATTTTATAGCAAGCCCCTTTAGTTGGACTAGTTCCCACACAAAATTATTTACTACCAGTTTTTACTCGCGGTTTTGCTCTAAGTCACTAAAAATATTTGAAGATACTACTTTTAATATTATCAAAAATAGGTGTACAAAAGTTTCATGATGACTGGTTAAGTAGATTTCGCGTGAAACTGTAACACGTAAACTTACATACGCATTTATATCACTAAGTAAGTTGGTAAGCAATAAAAGTAATCAATATCAATGTGCTAATTAATCTAGCTATGGTAATTCTAGGAAAATCTATTTTGATCACAAAAGCTCTTAAAAGAAATCACAGTTCTTGAAACAGTGATTAATATCCTAGGTGATTACCTCGCTGAAAGCAACAAAGAAATGGTGGAAAGATTAATAAGAACAGACCATGCAACTATCGGACCCAGAATACGAATTGTTGGTATTAATAACTCCGGGGCCATTATTCACTGTCGAGATTTCCCTTGTTTTTTTACCGTGACCAATGACAAAAGTATAATTAATAAGTAGTTTTTTTCGTAAGCCTGGGATTAGTTTTTAAAAATCATTATCACGTCATGGTGAGATTAGGTATCTATTAAGATATTTAAGATACCAGATTAAAAAACAACCAGTTACTATTTAGCCTATTATCATAAAAAATAGCATAATATATTTTAAAAGACAAAGTAATATAATTTTGTATTTATGATATTACTTTATGATACCTTTCAGAAGCTTTGGCATTAAGTATATTTCTTAACTGCCTCCGTGTAAAAATGGTCCGGTGTTGGCTACATGAGGATGATTCGTTTTATGGGTTGGCCAACTTAAACATAATTTTTTAAAGTGAAAACTTCTTTAGCGGCGTTGCGCACCTTTTTTTGGATTGGGTAAAAACTTCTAAGCTCGCGTCAGATTCGTAAGACGACAGTTTCCTATGATGCAACATTCCATCGCCAGCGCTTTAACGCTACATCAAGCCTAAAACTGTGTATTTATTATAAGACGTCATTCAACGCTTTATTTGCTATTTTATCTTAATAAACTTGAATAGAATCATAAAACGCTTAAACCCTTAACTGTTAAATGTTCTGTGTGATATTATTAGACACTTTATTTTATTCAGCGCTTGATTTGCAGTATTAAATAATTGTACTGTAAAGTGTAAACCGTTTCTTGCTTTGAATGCTTTGCAGTTTGTGGTAAATAAAATAGATATTAGTTTAGTAAAACATCTTCATCTTCTTCTTTCTCAGTTAATAGAAATTACAGTTCGACATTGTGAAGAAGTTTAGCTGTTTTTAAAAAAGTTGTAACTTAACAAAGAACATAATAATAGAAGGAAAATCGACATACGCATATACATTATATTGAATTGAATTATTTATAGGTATGAAAAATTAAATATTTCATCAAATTTTATATCAAAAGTAATACTATTTTACCTGGCCGAGGTAAATTATGAAGTAGCCGTACTAGGGGGTAGCGTACTGAAGTTTCATGGTTTAGCACAGACTACTAATAGGTAGGTACTAATAGTACCAATAAAGTGTACTAGTACATTTTACGGATTGTACGATTATAGTGCGAACCCAAAACTGTCCGATTAAGTACAAGACTACTGTATTATACCAAATAGACGATAGTACTTCCATACTGATAATTAAAGCAATTCGTGCAAAATTATTCCCTAACCATTCCAAAATATCAAAAATCCAGAACCTTAAGATTCAAGTTTTCACTTTTGCCGGCACTCCCGGGTTGCACACCTGTCTTTTTTTTTATAACTTTGAGCTTTCACATTTCAAATAAAACCTAAAAGAGTATTGAAATTTAATGGTTTCGAATTTTTTTGCTATCAAGTGAAGCTACAAGTATCTTGTTTAGATTAATTAATAAAGAACGATTATCGATCTACATCATATATTTTTTTCAAAACAAAACATTTTGATGCTTTAAAATTCAATAAAAAATAGATAATTTCGAATACCCTGGCCTAAATAAAGCAAGAACATATTTGATTTACAGTGTATTTTTTACTATCAGGAAAATCGATTTGCCTTCGTTTATTTTAAATGAACATTATACAAACTGCATTACCCAGAGGGTATTTACACAAATATTTATAGCATGGAGATGTGGTTTATCGATTGCGGTTAACCAGACCATATCATTAGGAGTTATGTGTGGAATGAGCTATGACGATATCATTTTATTTATGTTGTTTTCTACCCTTCATTACATACTTTATACTGGCGACTTCGTCATTGTTTTAGTTATTCATACAGACTTTCATCCACCATTGTGTTTCTTTGGATACACATTTGTTTTTTGGAAAAAAAGAGCTTATGTTAGAATTCAGTTATTTATTTATTTGAATATCGAATTTTATTCGAGGTTTAGCTGTGATAGCGTATGTAACAGACTGACATACTTTTGCATTTATATTATTAAGTACGGATTTTTGTAGAAGATAGTTTCCTTATGATAAATTAAAGGTCCCTAGACGATTGAAAAAATTTGTTGAAAACTTTAGTTTGCATCCGTCAAAGTAATTAATAATACGAAGATGAAAGTAAACATTATTTCAAGGTAACTTGTATTGGAAAGCGTGTTTACTACACGACTTTAGCACATTCTCTTATACCAGAATGACAGCCAGACAGACTGGCCCCGTAACGCGTTCCGTAACGAAGTGTTACCCTGCCAGAAGTTGTAATGTCAAAATTGAACCACCCTGTGAAAATGCGTGCGAATAACATGCGTGCTAAAATAAATCCAATATTAAAAGAATGTTCAAAACTGGGCCACTATTGAAAAAGTTATGGGTAACACAACAAATATGTGGGTTGAATTACAAACCTCCTAATAGTCGATGGAAAATAAAAGTCTTCATTTGTATGGCTTGGCCCAGTTGAATACCAGTGGAGCATTTTTTACGTGGCATGAGCTTTTAATGTAACCTCGCTGTTTTGGTCACTTTGGCAGAGATAACCAATTTAAAGGCTAGTTGTTTGTTTTGTTATGATATTAGAAAGCAAACAAGCGAAACCCTGATGATAAGTATTTCACGCTGCTTAAAGATACCAAAGGTGGTAATGGAGCGTTGCTAGCCTGAGGCCTCGAGCAAAATTAAGTATACCGGCTACCTTATCCTCCAACACGGAACACGTCAACGACAAGCATCGACGCTGAGGCGGCTGGAATAAATAAGACGGTGGTACCAATCTGGGCGAGACGCTGCGAAACTCCACCACCTAGTCAAAAGTCACTGTGTTAGTGACGGTAAAGCCTTTGCTCGCATTTACGAGTTGCCTGGCAGGAAGGCACATGGTCTGCAAAGAAGCCAGGATCAATACGGGTTTAAGCGAACGGTTAAATATTGCCTTGAAAGGCTTTTAGATTGTCTAATTTATATCAGTAATCGAATTAAAACTTCTCCTACTCGTGTCCTAAATTTACACGTTAAATGTTATCGAATAATCAAACGTAAATATTTATTGCCTAAAGGGATTCTCGTGATTAATGTATTGCGGCGTAACAGATCATATCATTCGAGATCGGAGCTGTGCATGAATGAGAATGAGATTCTGAAAAATGTTTTTCAAAAAGACTACACAAGTGGTACTTGAGCGCGTCGACATTTTTATAAACTACCACCGGATTTAAGATGATTTTTTTAAAATAACATGACAATTTACGTTATAAATAGAAAATTTACTTTGTAACTTATTTATTAAAGGCTTCTATTATTTTTATTAGATACTTTGAAGCATTAAGTTATTACATTTTTTCATTTTCACACTTGTTTGAGTCTATCAAAACAATAAGTACTGTAAGTATTTCCAGACAACTTACACAAATTGAATCTAACCCAAATCTAAGTAAGTTATATAATTAGTTATACTTACCTACTTGTGTTATGGGTGTTGATCAACGAAACTAATACATAGAAATACATGGATAAATACCAGAATAAATTTAATAAACACCCAGACTCGGAAATGCAGACATCTAAATGTTCATCACACAGATGCCTGCCCCCGTCGGGAATCGATCCCGAGCCTCCCGGTGGGTCGATGTATTTAGGCGTGTACACTAGCCATTCGACCAACGAGGCGGTTAACACTTAAAGATGTTTGAAGTAAAGATCTTCTTTATGTCTGAAATATGTATATGTTCAAATCTAAAAAAGTAACAAAGTAACGAACAAGCATACGGCTCTTCAGGTGGTAAGAGACAACTGTGGCTTATACACACCATAGATGTTGCAGGTGCCTCCCTGTCTTGTAGACGGGATGTCAGGCCAATTGTGCAAGTCTATGGGCTATCCTAACCACCGAACTGACACATGATACTACCATTATGGTGGCAAGAATATGTAATGCAGTGGATCTCTACCTGGACAATGTAGAAGAATGTAGAAGAGGTGGAGTGATATCTAACACCAGTGACACAGATTTATAAGACAATTTGTAGACTAAAAATTGCATTCTAATTAAAGATAAAAAAATGATTACAAGATCTATCAAACATTCATTTCTCCATCAGGCTCGGATTTGGACAGTAGGGAACATCCCGGCCACAGGACAGCGACACTCCTATAACATCTATGGTGTATATAGGCCACGAATGTCTCTAATCATCAACAGAGCCGTATGCTTGTCATAGTCTTACCACAAAGAAATACACTGCCTTGACACGCAGCTGATTATCCTTATTAGTTTTAGGTATACTTATCCGCATATTATATTCAAATCACATTATTGTTCAGCAGCTTAACTTTGGTAAATTCTGAAAGCCACCTGAAACAAGACACCTTGCTTTTAGCTACACTACACTGTCTGCATAAATAATATTCAAGATTTTTCCCTCATGACAACAGTATGTACTTGAAATTTGTGTA
>NJDD01001673.1:291875-308324 GCA_002245505.1 Calephelis nemesis | reverse complement strand
CTAAATAAAATAGTAGAAAATGTATATATTCAATTTCCTAATATAAATAACGTTGCCCGAAATTGGATATAGGCCGGTTGGTGATAGACTTGCCGCATTTTGGGGCTTAGTGTCTTCGGCTTCCAGGGCATGGTTGTACCTCTTTTTACCACATCGGGGACAGGGGCGTAAAGATACTTTTTTGTCTTTAGGCCACAGTTGTCTCTTGCCGTGTATTTGTTGGATATATTATTCAAAACAGAAAAATGTCATACAATTAATGCCTCTTGAGCGAAGATAGAGGCAAATACGAATGAATGAATGAATAGAATGAAATAAATTTCAATTCATAGAATCACGGAAGATAATTTATTCTTGTCACAAAAGCAACAATACTTCAATACTTTTTCCGCATTGAGTCGGACTGTTTATGAAGAGCAAAGTATCTACCTTTTTCTCGGAAGCCTCTTAAGAGGATTAGATGGAAACTAAGATCGAAATTGTGTACTTAAAGTTCTGTGTTGAATCTCTAAGTTAATATTTTTGTTAAAGATTATTGGACAGTTTTATGCGATAAAATGTTTAAAAAATCAGTAAAGTTATTTCACACCGACTACAATAATGCCTCCTCTACACGTAGACAGATTCATCTGCAGATGGCTGTGGATGTGGTGTGTGGATGGACGTGTAGAGAGGGTGATTTGCTCGTCTGTTGCAGGTATTTGATGTCGGCAGACGCGTCCGACACTTATGCGTAAATTGTCGGTTTTTGTAGCATGGATCAAAGGGTTCTAAAGCGTAAAAAAAAGTATTAGCAAAATTGGACCATTGTTAAGGTATGATGCGATGACCACGCTAAATGAAGATTCAGATGTATAATAAAAAAAGTAAATAGGTGAAGTTTCAACAAATTGTCATTTAAAAACCATTAATATCGATACAGGTTGGAGAAAAGCTCTAAATATTGCTTAGTACCTAAAATACTTTAACAATATGCGTCTAGCAAACAATTATTTCTATGGTTCTAAAACTCAATTTTTTGTTAAGAACTAATCGGATAAGGATTCTCAACCTAAAGAAATAATGATTATCTGTAATATAAAAATGAATCGCTAAATTTGTTGGTAAGCGCATCGCTTCCGAACGACTGGACCGATTTGGCTATTTTTTTTGTTTTTATGTTAGTTATTATCAGGAGAAGGTTCTTGAAGAGAAAACCCGGAAAAATTGCAGGGAAAATGGGAAAAACAATACTTTATTTTGCCCATACTGACCGGGTGAAACGAAGTTCGCTGGGACAGCTAGTTAAATTTAAAATGTAAAAAAATATAATTTAGTACGTGTTAATATTTGATAACATGTTATCGAACTTAATTCTATTAAAGCTACTGGTGAGGATACGATAATAATATTAGTACTGAAAATCTCGCTTTAACGAGGAGAGGGTAAGCTGGATTTGTGGGACAGCCACCGACGAGATTATATTAAGTATCGGGGAACCACACGCCCTTAGATCTTATTACATACATTTACGTTTAAAATATTTATGTTTTTGGTGATTTTACATTAAGGATATTAAAAAAGGAAATGTTGGGTTTATATTTTTAATATTTAGTTTACAAGTATGTATTTTTTACATGTATATAAACGACTTAGAAAAAGGTGAGGTTATATGTTAGACTCCCATATTTTTACTTATTTATAACACATTTTTTTGAAGTTATACTTCTTTTGGCGCGTTAGGAAAAAATTATGAGGGTAAATTTTTACGATGCGCGCGCACATCGTCACGAAAAACCGACATGATGAAGTTAGCTATAGATAACATTTTAGTTTTTCAAAAAAAGGTACCAACAAAGTAAAAGTAAGGACATCTACGTATGTTTGCGTGAGAACTGTCAACTGTATTCACAATATTTCTTTATTTCTATGGTTAGTGTCATTTTGTCTACAAATGTAAAATAAGGCAAAAAACAAAATTTTAAAAAATATTTTTATCTTATTACGCCGAAGAAGTATAACTTCTAACGCGTGTACACACCCAATTTTTTATTTGTAGGAGCATAATTCTAAAGTTATATCACCAAGTCTGAATCTGATGATTGAATCCCAATACTTAGATGTCATAATTATAAAAGTTTTTATGTTTTTAATTATTATTATTTCTGTGTGGACACCTTTCGTATTTTAATATTTTTGTTATATATGGCTATACTTTTTTATACTTAGAACTTTTTCATATTTTGAACTTCTTTTATTTTTTAACATTTTTTTTGTGTTCCTCATACTTTTTAGTGACAACAACAACAACTGTGTAGTGATACCTTTTTGCTACATATTACGAACATTTATTGAGTTAAAGACGGGTAAGGTACTTAATTGTAAAATTAGTAGGTACTGAAATCTTAATTGAACAAGAAAAGGGTAACTGGATTTTTAAATAGGGAAAACGACGAGATTATATCATTCGAGATATAGGTCTCGGTTAAACCGCGAGAAGGTGCAAATTAATCATTTTATTTGTGTCTAGAACGTGTTACCTCAAAAGTAAAGTTTGACTTTACTAATTAATGTATTGTTCTATGTTTCTAGCGACGACTGCATTCTTAAGATAGGTATTTGCTAGCTACATTTCCGTCTTTATCATTTTATACCTGTAACAAGTAACGGGGTGTGAAAATCGGCCTGCACCTCCTTCGGAAAGTTAAAAAATTAAAACTTGCTTTCATGCTACATTTTTTAAACTTACGCTATATTTTTTCACAAAACAATATTTTTAAATTTACATAATGATGTAACTTCGTTACTTTGGAACTCTATATTTTCTGCCTACCCTACTTGACCTGATGACAGGTAAGATTATGTAAGATGACCTGGGTTCCAACCATGGACAATTATAGGAATATTAATTCCACATTGCTAAATGTCCATTTAAAATAACAACTTTTTGTATATCAAAAAGTTTCGATGCGATATTCGGTAGTCTTTCTTCAATGAAAATTAGTATTATTGAAATAATATTGTTTTATGAGCTCATAGTAACCCCCTGTACGTCCAAATCCCAAGTATTTAATAATCAGATCTTGACTTGGTAGCGATGGGAAGGAAGACGGACCTCGAAAGTATGCTCTTTCAAATAAAAACAAGGTTCAGAAGTTATGGAAATATCAAATAACATACTTAAAGGAGTCTAACATTCCTTATTCTTCAATAAAATCGGTTAAATAAGAAGTGACTCTAATTTATTAGACAAATCTGCTCCAATAATATCTATTTTAATGTGTTAACGTGTGCTCTAGGTTCAGTAATTGATTTTTTTAGTTCAATAAGTTTAAACTGTAAATGTTGTGTAAAAATGAGAACTTGTGTTTTTTTAATAAGTCGAATCTCTCATTTAATTGTCCGATCGCATTGTCAGGGAGCAAAGAGTATAAAAAACATATCAAATTATGTTTTTTGCTCAGTTCCATTGCTTCATTGGGAAATAAACGAGCAATTTCGATTTGCATTTTAAATCGTAAACAATTGAATTTGAATCATGAAGAAATTGCTGAAATACATCTGCGTGGTATACGCAGTGTTTTTATAATATATTTCTCTTTATATATAAGTTTGACTAATATTTTAAGTAAAGTTTCGTATAAGGATTATAACATATGAAGTGAAAAAATCTCATTTTTGAATACATTTTGTTTATCATTTTTCACTATTTTTGTTGACAATGTATTTTAGGTAGTATGCCCTTTAAATATATTCTTTATAAAACATGCAATATTTTTGGTTAGTGCACAACGACTTTATATATTTTTTTTGAAAAGAGTATAAGTAAATATATTTTGTCACAAATTTTAATAAAAAAAAGAAATCACTTAAAACTGTATTTCAACCAGTACACTTTCGTATTTCGCTGAAGAATGCTCTAGGTATTCGAGATAAAAATAAATAAATTAAGTATTCAAATCCTGTGGTAAAATTTCTTTCTTACCGATTATCTTATATTTAATACAGGTATGGTAAATAACAACCAATCGTGTACAGCTTATTACCATTTCATCTAACATAGCTTTAAGTAAGTTCTGACGAAGTAACCGTAATATTGAAAATTGAAAATTTCGCAAACACGAGGAAAGGGTAAGCAAGATTTCAAGGAAGAGATAATATTAAGCACCGGAGAATCCGCACGGATAAAGATCTTATTATGGAACACCCAGCATAAAATATTCATCATGATTTGATAGATTTTACGTTAAATGAATTTATAATTGGTTAATATGAATTAATAATAATAAGAAGAATCAACGTCGGTAAATTGTATCGAAAGCGCAATGTGAATATTAATAACGATAAGTGCTAGCAGTGGTGGTAAAATATAACAACAATAATTGTTTAATATTCTACACTTATTTTGTACCAAGTTTTTAAAGTGAAAACTTCTTTAGCGGCATTGCACACTTTTTTTGGAATGTGTAAAAACTTCTAAATTCGCGTCAGGACACATGAACTGATCGAAAATTGGTAAGACGGTGCAGGGCGCTTGCGCGAATAAAACGGCGCAGGGCGTTTGCGTGAATATTCGTGTTGTCATGTTTGTGTACAATATCGCAATAAATAAATATTGTTTTCTACCACATAAATGATAGTACTTTCATACTGATAATTAAAGCAATTCGTGCAAAATTATTCCCTAATGTAATATTATTTTCTAAGCTGGCCTTTGTAGTTGGTAACTACACTGGCCAGCAATAAAAAATAAATAAATTCTTTTTCAAAAATATTTTAATGTAGATCCAAAAATTCATTTGAGTCTGCTTCAGTCAAAGACTACAATACTCGCTTCAGTCTGCTACATGTTCTGACATGGTCTACTTCTAGTAATCTCAGCCTATATTCTTTCGATTCCTAACATTCTTTCTAATATTCTACAACAGAGCTCTAATTCTATAAGTCGACGGAACGTCTTACTAAGACTGTTGCTTGCTGCTTGGTGTCTGCTGCTCGGTGGTGGGAGGACCCTAGACCGGCGGAAGCTGCCCGCCGGTGTTCTTCTATGGCCGCCTTTCCAGCCGCCCTCTTCTACTGCTGCTTCTGGCTGCTGAGAGAAGGCGCCAAAGGGTCCCGCTAGCCCAACCGCCGAAGACTACAGCAGCAGTCCTTCGAGTTCCGTCGACAAGACCACCGTATCCCACGACCCTTCTTTTTTAATCCGGCAGAACTTTTTGTGTACGGACTTTTTTTTGTATGGACTTTACTTTACTAGTGTTTCTTTTATTATAGTGTTTTTTTGTTTACGTTTTTTGATTCTTCTTATACCAACAGGATCCCGTATTCCAAAAACCTCTGTTGGTTTGTTTATATTCTGTTAACATAGTGGTGGGTGGTAGCTAAGCTAAGTGGGGGTGCCACTACGTTACACTAACCATTCCAGTATATCAAAAATGTACGACGTTACTAATCAAGTTTTCATTTCCGCCGGCACTCCCGGAGTGCAACTCGTCGTTTTTTTTGTATTGACTTTTTTTGTAAGTTGAAAATGATATTATTTGTTTTTTAAAACTGTAGGTACTCAAATATACCGAATAAAACTGTGAAGGAACTGTATGTTCAAGATGGACTGACTTTTCGGAATGTGGTATTTAGGGTATTGGTGCTATTTTTATCCCCAATAGGTCGAAGACAATCGTGGGACAGCGACACAATTATTTAAGCGACAGCAAAAAGGAAATAATTAAGTTTTATTAAACTGCCTTTTAATAGTTTGGTTAATTATCCAGATTATTTTCTCTGTTGTGGATGTTGTTTATTGTCTTATTTAAGTGCATTGGAATATCCATAACCAATAACCAATAGTCTAAACCAATTTCACAACATCAGTACCTACAGTTTCTAGAAACATAATTTAAAAACTGATTTGCACATAAAATACATACTAATATGTGACTTTGAGGAAAGATCATAATCTATAATGTGATGTAAATTTGTTGTTTTAAGAATTTGTAACATCCCGAGATATTTTACGTCACTCTTAGTGCGCCTCTGGCCTTGTGCCTTGCATTTTATCTTAATTAAATCCGCCCTTGTCCTATGATTACTTTTTTGATGACTTCGTATGTTGTTATTTCATTTTTCAGGAAACGCCTTAAGTTTGTTCAAGTGTTAGGAAAATAGAAAACTGGTGGTAAAATGCACTATTGCAACTCGTATGTATAGGTAGGGATCCACTATTTCTTTATTGTACACCATCAACAAGAATTGTGCATCAGATATTAATGTTAGAGTACAACAGTCGGTCTTATCACAAAAATGCGATTTCTTACAGGCAACCAACAATTTAAACAATGTGTATGTACTAAGTAGTTGACGATTTTGTTGTGGTGTAGTTATTATTAATATATGTACAACATGTATAGCAGATAGTAGAAAATAGGTATGTAAGATAGTAGAGCTTTAGTGGTCTAGCCGTCCAGGTGTTGGACTTGAAATCATGAGGTCCTGGGTTCGATTTCCGGGCCAAGCAGCAAATAAAAATTGTCTTTTCAAATTTTCTAATAAAAATAAATGTTGCTCGGGATAGGATATGTGCCCGATATGGCTTGCCACCTATCACATTGTGGGACTTAGTGTCTTCGGCTAGTCGTGGATGCCTTGGTTGTGCCTCTGCCTACTTATTTGGGGACATGGATGTGGTAAGATACTTACTTATTTACTTAAATTAGTAGAATATTTAGTTATCTTATACCTTCAAACGAGCAATTCTTATATATATATTTCGGGGGCGATAAATCGATCTAGCTAGGAATCATTTTTAAAAAATGTCATTTTATTTGTATTTAAACTGAAAATTTTATTCGTGTTTAAACTGAAAAATACGACTCTTCCTGACATCTTTTGGTTAATAATAATAATATTTTTGGTGAGCAATAAAGGTTTTGCAAAAAAACGCTTACTAATCAACTTTAACATTGATTTACTCACAATTATTAAGAAAAAAATCCAGTTACTGTATATTAACACAGGTTTATGTATATTAACATAGAAGTTTTTCTACCTATGCGAATCTGGGACGGGTTGCTAGTGTAAATACAAAATATCTTTATAAACTAGTGACTAATATATTAATAAAGATAGAGATTATAAAATAGACGACAGTCGGGAGGTTTGTCGAACTATTTTATACTTCGTTAGGTTATAATATTCTCGGGCGACTAAAGCCTTCCAAGCGATTTAACGGAGTATTTAATCTTTTCAGTTGAATAATAAAATAAGGTTTTATTGAACAAGATTATTTCAGTGTTTAAATTGATGGAAAATGTTCAAGGACATGTTCAAATATTTTACAATTGTACTTTAATATCTTATACAGCAAGATTTTTTTATCACCATCCAAATTTTTTTTGGGCATAAAGTATCTATAGATAAGTCCATTTATGAAAAAAAATAGGTATCTAGCAGGTAGCTATCTAGCATGTCAGAGCACTCAGCGCGTAGGTACGGAGCGCTCGCTGCCCATAAACATCAATGTTTTCTAGACGACTTTGCGATGTCATATCTTAATATTTAGTATTGAGGTATACTATAAGAAAAAACACGTATTTAATTATTTTCACTTAAGATCAACCTATTTAAATTTGGATGGTGATTAAAAAGTCAGGGTGTATAGGTATACCTCCCTATAATTATATAACCTTTGTCACCGCATCACGCTTAAACGGATGGACCAATTTTACTAATTCATTTTTTTATGTGTTAGTTATTATGGTAAAAAGTTTAAATAAAAAAATGAAATTCAGAGTTACGACAAGAAAACGTTTGTCGGCTCAGCTTCCCCCACATTTTATACAATCCCCATTTTCATGGCCATCACACCAAGCAAGAGTGGATGGATTAATTTGGTTTATTATTTTTTATTGTGTTAATAGATGACAGAGGAGGAGGAATATAAATAAGGAGTTTCGTGGAACGCTAGAAAACTCCGAAATTCTATATTCATAAGTACCTAAGAAAAGACAACGTCTGTAGGGAGCGAGACAGCCAATAACAATAAAAAAAATATTTTAGAATTCGCCTTTGTGATCTTGCGATTCAGGTGTTGGAATTGACTTAATGAAGGGTTCGATTTCCGGGTCTGGCAACAAAAGGAAAATACGGTTTTTCCAATTTTCTAATAAAAATAATGTTGCCCGAGATTGTACATGTATCCGGTTGGCTATAGGCTTGCCACCTATCACACTGTGGGACTTAGTATCTTTGGCTAGTTGTGATTGCCCTGGTTGTGCCTGTGCCTACCTCTTCGAGGATATTAAGGTACTTTACTTCTTACTTTTTTTAAAATAATCTGAACACATGTGAGTATTAATTTTAAGAATTGCTCTTGAAAATAATGTTATATGTAAATATTGTTACGGTGCTTTTAGTCGCATTCCTCCAAAACGGCTTTACCACTTTTTATAAAAGTTATGTGCCCTGATGGTGAGAGACAAAATAAAATGATACGCGTCACGTGGCCATCATTCTTAAAAAAACATAATGTGGTTTTTCTTCTTCTCAAAAGTTATATTTTAATTTCATATTCTGCTATGATAAACTCATTTAAAAGTATGACAAGATTATTAGTCTATTCGACAAGTTGAGAATGGTACAAAATAGAGATACTACTCTTAAAATTATGTGCGATAGCTCATTGGATCCGGTATGATGTCCAGAATAATGTGTCCGTAATGTCCGTGTTTTAGCACATTAAAAATTGCAAAAGTTATAATAATTAAAGATGAAAAAAATTGCATTTCGATTTTTGCCAATATTTAATAAAATATAAGGTATATGTAGATATCTCTGTTTCGTGCCATTTTCAACTTGTCGACTAGACTATATGTAGTTATAGGATATAACAACTGTCATAATTAACAAGGAATTAAATCTCAAACTTAAACCACAAACTTAGTTTTCACTCGACCTTCGTGGAGCGCAGTCGAATTCTCCTCATGACGCTTCGGTTGCGAAGCGAAATGCACATTGAGTTCGCAGCAGTGTGTCTATTGTTGTTGCTAATAAAACAGTTTAGTGGTGTGTGTGTTATTTTTGTGTGGAACTGGATATATTTAGCCGTCTTTAACTTCTGAGAAGTCCCACTCACTCATAGCGTACTGTCTTTCCGGTTTGTTGCGCCATAATACGAATATAATTTTAGACTGGAAATTGCAAATTAAGAAATTTTAGTACGGATTTCTGCAAAGTAATGCCTTTTTTATCGATAAGGAATTAATTAAAAATTTCGTAAAAGGAGCTTAATTGTCGTTAGCTCAAATGGTTTGAGCATTCGGCAGCGAGAGACGAAAAGGTAAATCTTTTCCTTCTTTATAAATTGTGAAAGTTGATGCCTATCACGAGACAACTACTAAAATTAAAATTACATTAGTATAGTATCTTCACGCCCATGTTCCCGAAGACGTAGGCAGAGGCACTATCAGGGCACCCATAACTAGCCTAAGACACTAAGTCAATGCGATAGGTGGCAAGCCTATCGCCAATCGGGCACATATCCAATCCCGAGCAAATTTTTTTTAGAAAATTGGAAAAACCATATTTTTTTATGGTTTTTAAAATAAAATAAATAACCATGAAATGCTATTAAAAGTTTCTGAATACTCAACATAATAGAACATTAGATAGTCCACATAATTACTTAGTGGCAAAGTAACAAATTAAGCTACTCAACTAATTTAACCCAATTGTCCCTTCCTCTCTAACATGTATGCCTCGAAAATTAGCGAACCCTACAAATTTTGCTACGAATATATATTAATTATTATTTTCGTCATTTAAGTCCACTACTACGTGGTATTCTCTTCACAGTAACTTTTTTAGTATACTTTTTTAGTATTCACAGTAAGGGTTACTGTTACTCAATAAAAAAAAGTTTGACAGTATGCACAGAAAAAATATTAATAAAAAAAAGTATTTTCACGCCCCTATCCTTGAAGATGTAATCAGAGGCACAACCAGGGCGCCCACGACTAGCCGAAGACAATAAATCCCACAGTGTAACAGGTGGCAAGCCTATCGCCAACCGGGCACATGTACCTACTTACTATCACAGGCAACATTATTTTTATAAGCAAAATTGGAAATACACATTTTTTATATGTTTTTGTTGTCCAACCTGGAAATCGAACCCGGGATCTCAAAAAGTTAAATCCGACGCCGGACCGCTGGACCACAGAGTCAAACACAAAAGAAATACAAAGACAATTAAAGTAGTTACTTTAATCGACTTGCTTCAATTGACTAAAGACAACTTTACAAATACTTCTTATATCTGATATTACTCTCTAAAATACTTCATGGTCTTATGTTTCTGTCTGTGGTATCATAACTTTTGAACAGGTGGACTGATTTCGAAGCGGATTTTTTTCTGAAAGCCGACGTGATCGAGATGGTTCATTGCTACTTTATATATAACTTTCAATTGAACATTTTTAATGCCAGGATTATATATAAAATCAACATGTATTGAATTACATATCGACTTGGGAACTTGCAATTGTTACCAATGTAGCACCTTCACGCCCATATCCCCGCAGTGGTAGGCAGAGGCACAACCAGGGCACCTAAGACTAGCCAAAGACACTGAGTCCCACAATGTGATAAGTGGCAAGTCTATCGCCAACCGGGTTCTTTCCCAATCCCGAGCAACATTTTTTTTTATAAGAAAATTAAAAAAACCCAATTTTATTTTTGTTGCCCGACACGGGACTTGAACCCGGGACCTCATGCATTCAAGTCCAACAACTGAACCGCTAGACCACAGAGACGATAGTTACCAATGCAAACTTAAATTTTTCTTTAGATTTCAATACTTAAATAAAACTGAGTTTTTAACTTTGGTTTTTAAAAAATGCATAGTTTTATATTATTTGATTACTTACATATAATTATATTCTAATCACTACACAGGATAAAACAAAGTCGCTTCTTTTTTCCCTATGTCCCTTTGTAGGTATATTTATTCTTTAAAACTACGCAACGGATTTTCATTCGGTTTTCTTTAATAGATAAAGTAGTTAAAGAGGAAGGTTTATATGTATATTTCATAACGCGAAGCCGGGGCGGGCCGCTAGTCTGTATATAAATATGATTAAAGTCCATAGAATGCTTACAATAGTATTTGATTCAGCAATTTTCTGATTCCGTCGAAATATCTGCGAGGACAACGGGAGGCGGCAGACCTTTACCCAGCCAGGATAATATCGATCGCTGTCTGCGCAACAAGTGACGCCCGCGAGGTTGACAATCTACTGCGAAAGTTTGAGGATTGATCCCTTTGTCTTTTATATTGCCTTTTACCACAACGTTTGAACTTTAAAATACAATGTTCAAGTTGCAGTTCTCATTCTTTTATGAATTTATTTGATTTCACTACTAAGTAGTCGTTTTAAAGCTATATAACTATAGAACATTATAATTGTGAAGAATCATCTTAGTTAAATTTCTTACCGATAAAAGAAAACCGATTGATAAGTTGCAATTGTTTTTTACTCGCTGCTAACAAAAGAGATGTATTTTTAACTTGATGTCCCTTGAATTTAATTTACTACTAACTAATTATTTGAAAGCTATATAGCGTTATAATTTTTAAGAATCATCTCAATTAAATTTCTTACACATAATAAATTTGAATGATAAGTTAGCTTTTTTTTTAACCCGCGACTGAAAAAGAGGTGCGAAACTTGATGTAACTTTCTTTTGCTGTATGAGCGTTTGAGTTGCAGTTCTTATTCTCTTATGAATTTATTTTATTTCACTACAAACTAATTATTTAAAAGCTATAGAGCATTGTAATTGTAAATAATCATCTTAGTTAAATTTCTTACAGATAAAAAAATAATAAATTGTTGCATTATGTTTTTTTAACCCTCGATTGAAAAAGATATGTGTCATAAACTTGATGTACTTTTCTTTCCCTTGTGTGTTTAAGTAGTAGTTCTTATTCTCTTATGAGTTTATTTGATTTCGCTACATGCTAATTATTTAAAAGCTATAGAGCAGTATAATTGTAAAGAATAATCTCAGTTTTTCTTACAAATAAAAAGTTTTACTGATAAATTACATAATGATTTTTCTAACCCGCAACTGAAAAAGAGGTGAGAAGCTTGATGTACCTTTCTTTCCTTTATGTGTGTTTCAGTTCTTATTGTCATTATGAATTTACTTTAGAATTATTCCCTTGGTTATATTTGTTACAGGTAAAAAAGTTTTAACTGGTAAGTGTCATCATGATTCTCGTTTTATCTTGGAAAAAAAGATGTTGCTTAAATTTGATATCTTTTCTCTTTATATATGTGTGTAAGTCTATGTCCTCATAACTGCTAAACGGGTAGACAGACTTCAATGCCGGTTTTTTTTCTATTTTGACGGTTCTTAGTTTCATTTTCAAACGGACGTAGTCAATCTGTACTGTTAGTATTAAATTTAGTACCGGTACTATTGGTTTAAGGGTTTTATACCGGTACTAGTTCAATAATACCGGTAACAGAAAATATATTATGTTTTGTTTTTTCTTGATAGATTTAATGGCTATACCTAAAAAAGAAAATGGCTACAGCTCCCCTATATCTATCGGGTACCTTCATTAGGTATCAGTATCGGGATAGTACCGGTATGCGGAGTACATTAACCCACTTTTGAAATGTTATCCAGATATTGAAATGGCAAGAACCTCTAAGTACCGGTATAGAGCCTGCACTTTTGGTATCGGTTCTAAGCCATGGTTACAAAGATTATAAATTTATTTAAGTATTCCATATACACCACATTATATTATGCAAATATTTAAAAAAATACTTAAGTACATATTTTAAAAAATAAAAAAATATTTTTAAACTAGTTTGCTTTAATTGGGTATACACGTAGCTAAATTTCTCCCGTGTCGGAAGTGGAGAAGCGGTCTTTTCATATGTGTAGGTAAGACCGTCTGATTGCTAGAGTACTGTGAAGCAACTTGCTCGGGTAGGGATCTACTGCCTTTACTGTTCTAGCTGCCGTAATGACGGTGTCAAATTCCGGTCCAAAGGCTATATGAATAGCCGATATACCTACTTTTTCAAATAGCCCTAGGTGTCTATGGATTTCTGTTGTCTCGTTGTGCTAATGGGTATAAAAAGTAGCGAAAGCATTCACTGAAAAGTATTTGAAATTCTAACATTTAAAATGATGGCATAGGAGTGTAAAGTTATAAACTATTTGCAATTATTTTAATTAGATCTGTAAATGAGATAGCAATAATTTAACTAGTAGATCACGTAATTAATAAAAATAAAACATTAGCGATAAAAGAGTCACAATTTGTACAAATTGCCCGATCGCGTGGTGTATGCTGTGTAATTATTTTGTAAATAGAATTATTGAAGTGAAACTTCTTTATCGGGGTTGGAAAAAAAATTAGTGTAACATTTTTTCGATCGCGTCACATTTTTCCGTTACGCGCCACCTTTGTTCTTATCCCTTCCACGCGTGATTCGAAGTATACTTTCTCCAGCGGAGTAGGGATTGGCAATAAACTTTATTTAACCAATTTCTGTAAAGTTGCAGGAAGGTATCGTACCTTGGCCAGTATTGTACCTTGGATAATTGTATTTTTCCAAATTCCCGCGCTCTGGAAAAACATTGTCTATTGCATTTGAAACGTTATTGGACAGCACTAATGTGAGGTTGTTTGAGAGTTGCCGGCGCCGAGTGAGCACAGTGAAAAAAGGTAATTTGTGTTTTTTTGGCTAAAAAGTTGTTTTTTTGAGCTTTAATTTTTGTTATTTTATTCCGCGTATTATGTATTTATGAAAGGTCTTCCGTATAAAATATAATCTTTATATATTTAGCTACTTGTTGGCATGCGTATCAAATTCTATCCTCAAATTGAGAATCGTTTATGTAGCATGTTAGGAAGAAAAGGTCTGTTTTGTACCTTGGCCATCCCAATAAATCTTTACTTTGGCCATGGCCAAGGTACAATATTTTTGTAGGAAATGGGTGAGTGGTGATTAATGCATGCTTTTCTCGTATTACAGCTGTTATTAAGAGTTAAAAATACTTTTTTATTGTTAAAGATAAAATGCCACGTAGCAAGCTAAAAATGAAAAGACCCGTGCTCGATCTGCCCATGATTGAGAATGCTGTAAGTTTGATAAAGGATAAAAAATATGATTAATGGTGCTTTCAAGTACTTCAGAATACCCCAAACTACTTCGACCCAGACTACTTTCAGTCAGACTCAGGAGACTCCAACTATTCCCTCCATAACACTGATGACTCCTGTGGTGCTTCTGGTGAAGATGAAAAACGCGATTACGAGACTCAAAAAGATAATGTCAATTATGAAACATAGGACTATGTCATCTTTATATACGAACAAGAGTATTTCGTTGGCAAGATAAAATTTTTGAATAAAGAAGGAGCCCTAATAAAATCAATACAGGTATCATTGAAAAACTACGGTGAAGTGGTCGGAAAAAGATGATTTAAACTTATTATACCCTTAGGTACAGAAATATCAAAGAAAAGATTAAACAAACAAAGAATAATAACTCAAAAAGAGAAGTGTTTCACATTCCTGAAATGCAAAAATATTGGGAATGTTGTTAAATATTAAGAAAACTTTAGTACGAGTATAAGGACTCTGTGATCTCAAAATAATAATTTAAAGTTTATGGAGAGAGACATATTTTGTGTTTAGTTTTTCAATTTTGAGTTTTTCTATTTTTTAGAGTTTATATTTGTTAAATCCACATTTTTGAATGAGTATTTTGGTGGAAATCATGTTATTAGATACTGATTAAGTGAAAATAATTAGATTTAGGGCTCAAATTACATGATAGGATGCTAAAAAAATCTGAAAAGTTGTAACTATTATAATATTTTCTTTATTACCTACTTAATTACTGATTATTAAGAATTTTAAGCGCTAACATGATTGACTGATTGTTAAAACATTATTTCTAAAGAAAATAAATTATTTATAGATGGTAAGACTGTTTATTTCCATTTCAAATAAGTAGGTCCAAGGTACAATACGTGGGGTCCAAGGTACATGGGGTATATTGTACCTTGGTCAGTTTGCCCCTTTTTTTTCAAGTTGTTTTAATTCCTATATTTTTGAATATATTGAAAGGTTTTAACATTCATTACGTAGATATTGAACTGATGTTTGGACTTATGTACATTAGGTAGATCTAAATTTATCCATTATTTTTTTAAAAATCGAAAACAAAAAACCGGGCCAAGGTACAAGACCTTCCCCTATAGTAAATTATTTTTTGAAAAATAACGTCATAAAGAAGTTTCACTTCTTACGAGTGTACGCTAGTACACGCACACATTTTTTTTATGTAATCATCACTTAACACACTCCGCCTTACTCTGTTAACACGTTCGCGCGCTGTAATGAATGACAAATTTTGGCATTTTGACACATGTTTTTTTCCATACTAAGTCCATAGGCGTACTTGCGCAGGTCCGCTTGCGAATACCATACAAAATGATAGAACGTCTTTAGCCGTCGCACTTCCGTTGACTCTTTGTTACTATAAGACGGGTAATTATGAGTTAGTAGATCTCTTTCTATCTCAGTTCTACTAGTAGAAGGCTGAACATATTCGTTTTGCTGAGATTCTTGCTCTGATGCTCCGATTCGTCGTCGTTGTTTGGCTCGTTGTTACTATAAGACGGGGAATTATGACTAAGTAGATCTCTTTCTATCTCACTTCCACTAGAAGAAGGCTGAACATTTTCGTTTTGTTGAGATTCTTGCTCAGTTTGATATTCCGATTGTGATAAATTTTGGTCAGGAACATCTGATAAATCGGTAGAAGACTTACTTGAATCAGACGATCCACTGACACGTCGTCGTGACTTGTTCGGTTGACTTACTCTTACCACGGTTTCTGAATCGGAATTACTGCAATTATCTTGATCAAAAGGAGGTATAGATAGTGAAAGTACAATTCTTACCCTTCTTAATTCTTAATCTTGTACCTCTATATCATATATAATCACTCTAATCGAGTTCGACTCCCGAGGACAGACATGTAGGTGACTGACACTGTCTACATTTATTTGGTCTGTTGTCTTCTTGTTGTGTAGTGTCTTGTTGTAGGCATACATTGAATTTAATCCAGAATACAAATTATTACAGAACTAGCGGCCCGCCCCGGCTGCGCACTGTTATGTTATACATATTAACCTTTCTCTTCAATCACTTTATCTATTAAAAAAATTTAGCCCGGTAAAGTTGTAAAAACCTCGCTTTTAGTAACAGATTAGCCATTCAAAAAATAATAATGAAAAAACGCATCAAAATCCGTTGCGTAGTTTTAAAGATTTAAGCATACAAAGGGACAGAGGAAGCGACTTTGTTTTATACTATGTAATGATATACATTATACATTACAGTACCGTAATGTGTATATTATATACTTAGTCTGG
>NJDD01001673.1:278652-291703 GCA_002245505.1 Calephelis nemesis | reverse complement strand
ACCGTAATGTGTATATTATATATATGTGTATCGATGACTAACACATTGCTGCACTAACGAGATATATATTTGTATGTATCGGATCGTTGGCGAATCCCTTTTACACAAACGAAATAGCTTACTTCGGAGTTAGATTGGTTCACTTGATTTGTTTAGGATTTTTTATATTATTTGCTAGCTGACCCGCTACTTCGTCAGCGTATAGTAACTTTTACTTTGAACTATTCATAGCCCTTTACAGTCCATTTATATAGTCCTCGCCTATGTGGTCTAGTGGTTCAGTTGTTGGACTTGACTGCATGAGGTCACGGGTTCAAATCCTGGATCGGGCAACAAAAAGAAAATTGTGTTTTTCCAATTTTCTAATCAAAAAAATGTTGCTCGGGATTGGATATGTGCTTGGTTGGCGATAGGCTTGCCAACCATCACATTGTGGGACTTAATGTCTTCGGCTAGTCGTGGTTACCCTGGTTGTGCCTCTGCCAACCTCTTCGGGGATATGGACGTGATGATACTTTATATATAGTCCTATATAGTCATTTATAGTTAGTTTTTGAAAAGTGACCTTTGTAAAAACTCCGGTCTTTAAATATATGTTCATCTAATTTGTTCAAAATCGGTCCAGTGGTTTAGCCATGAGAGCGTAGCAGACTGTCAGACAGACTTTTGCATTTATAGTGCTATAGTATAAATTATATTTTTTTGCAAAATGTTGCCAATTGACAGTCATTGAGTAAAAAAAATAATACGTTTTTAATCAGTTAACCCTTAAATATATTCGGTCAAGGAATGGATCATTATTTATGGTTCCAAATTCAAATTTTTGTGTTTTGTTTGTTGTTCTGAGACTGGCACAAACGTTTTCCGTTTTGGCGCGGAATTTGAGTTGCATTTGTTATTTATATAAAAAACAATAAATTTTGTGTTTTGTTATACATTTACCCGCTTACTAATAAAACTTACGCGCCTGTTGATCTGGTGTGTAACTTCACTTTTAATAACAAAAAATGAACTTACACACCACATCAACGGGTGCGTAAGTTTTATTCGTAAGGGGAATTGTGTTTAAGGTGTAGTGTGAATTCCATATTAGACAAAAAAATTGAACAATGAGTTTGTCTTAAATTTGCATCGCCAATAGAATTTCGTATTCAGAGTGAATGAAAATGTTACAGAAGGCTTATGGTAAATCGACTTTGTCAAAAGGGTGCTTATGAGTTTTAAAAGGTGTTCAAAAGCGGTCGAGATGTAATGGAATATTTGCCCACTCTGGTAGGCCATCAATGTCTGCAACTGAAGTTAACGAAAGCGAAGGAAATAGTGACTGACAACTATGAGCAGCAGCAGATAGCAGCCGAACTATCTGTATCTCACGAGTTTCAAGAGTATCATTTAGCTATGAAACGTGTTGCAGCTCGGCTAGACCTGAATTTTCGGTTGGGGTGTATCCTTGAGGGCACTGTGGAAATCTATGGAAACCGAGACTTAGAAAAGTTTTTTTTTAGATTTCTCGTTTCATTAGTTTTTATTACTGAAACAGACTAGAGACATGATCTTTGAACACTTTTTGTCACTAGGACCTTTGCGCTAATTCTCATAGTTTCGAGTGAGAGCCAAATGAAAAATAACAACAACTTGGAACGCTTATATCTCGAAAAATAAAAATTGCACGCAGAAATAGCATATAACAAAAACGCACCTTTCGCTTATCTATCCAAACATGGCACTAAAATCGTGAGAAATTTCAAAGTTGTCAATTTTTTTCTAAGTGTTAGAAAGCTTAGTTAGTCTTCAGGTAGCTGAGCCAAATGAGACAAAAAGTGTTCACGATTACGTCTTCAGTCTGTTTCAGTAATAAAAATTAACAAAACGAGAAGTTTGAAAAACTTAAAAAAAATTCTAAGTCTCATTTTGTGTCACTGAGGACATGCTAGAACGAATCCATTCCGATCCAACATTAATGAAACGCACTGTCATTTGCGAGTTTGACATTCAAACTTGTCAACAAGCTTCGAAGTTGAGCCTTTCTAAGTGAACCGAAACCAAAAAAACATCAAACTCGTTTAAAAGTCAAAGTCATGTTGAGTGTTTTCTTTGGATATAGCAGTGTTTTATACTGGGAATTCTTGCCGGAAGGTCAAACGTTAAATACGGAATATTATTTGAGCTTAACGCGGTGTTTAAGAGAGAAAATCGACGGAAAAGCCAGATTTGTGTAAGGAAAATTCTTGGATTTTGCACCACAATTGTGCATTCGCCTTTTTCACCAGGCCATCATTGTGAACGTAGGTTTGACCAAACACTCAACAAATACCATCACACAACCACCATATATTGCTCAATCCGAATTCTTTTTTTCCTAAACTCAAATTACCACCTCTAGGAACCCGTCTTCAATCGTTAGAAGATCTAAAAAGGAATTCGTGACAAGAACTGAACACAGATGCGGAAACAGCTTTTTTAAAATAATTGGACTGTTCATAGCTCAATCCGAATTCTTTAGTTTTTTTTAAACTTAAATTATCACTTCGTGGAACCCGTCTTCAATCGTTAGAAGACCTAAAAAAGAATTAGCAACAAGAACTGAAAACAAATGAAGAAATATCATTTTTTTCTAAATTATTGGATTGTTTATTATTATTGAATTGTTTATAGCTCAATCCGAATTCTCTCTTTTTCTTAAACTCAAATTATCACTTCGTGGAACCCGTCTTCAATCGCTAAACAGGAATTTGCTACAAGAACTGAATTAAAATGCGGAATAAAAATTTAATATTTTTTTTGTTATTGGATTGTTTGTTGACGAAGCATACTTTGAAGTTTGAAGGTGATAAAGTAAATGTCTGCTTTATGCAGATGACGCTGTACTTTTGTGGTAAATAATGGTCACAGTTATGGAAGGAGATTATAAGGAAAGGGGCTTATATTTGAATGCGATGAAAACCAAAATAATGGTGTTTAAAAGAGACGTAGCCAGAACGGATGTAAGAGTTTTGGTTGATGATGTAGTGTGGGAACAAGTGAATGAAATTGTATATCTTGGTTGTGCTTTTAGCAGGGATGGAAGGTACACCGCGAATGTAGTGAGGAGAGTGAGTGCAGGGAATAGTGTGAATGGAGCGTTGGGTAAGCAAATCAAAGCGAGGTTTTGAGTCAAAAAACTAGACTCGCTTTGCATAATATTGTGCTTATCCCAAAGTTATTGTATGGAAGCGAGAGTTGGGTATGTCAGAAAAAACATGAAAGGGAATGCTGTCGAAATGAGAGCACTACGGAAAATCTGTGGTTTAATACTCGCTGACCGCATTCGTAACAATGAGATCCAAGAAAGAGTGGGATTGAGAGAAAGTGTTGGTGTTAAAATGCGAAATGGCATGCTCCGCTGGTTCGGGCATGTGGAAAGAATGACAGATGAAAGATTGACAAAGCAGATATACAATGCGAATGTGGATGGATGTAGGTACCCGGGGAGACCAAGGCTGACATTTCACGATCAGATCAATCGGATATTATCCGAGGGTGGTGTAAAGAGTCTCCGAAACCGGCGTGTTTGTATGAATGGTTTGTCAGGATCGTGAGGTCCGGCTCTCGATACTCTCTGCCTACCCTGTAAGGGACTTGGCGTTACCTTGACAAATTAACAAATTGATCTTACCCAAAAGGAAGCAAATTATATGCTTGTGTGCTGGGTGTTAGTCAACGATACTAATACACAGAAATACTTAAATAAATACCAGTATAAATTTAATAAACTCCCAGACTCGGAAATACACACGCCGATAATCATCACATAATTGCCTGCCCTCGTCGGGAATCGAACCCGAGCCTGCGATCGGTCGGTGGAGTTAAACACAAATAACAAATTGTGTATTATTGATCATTTCCCGGTGCTTTCTTAACAGAGTATAATATAACAATAATAACACAAGTTTATTTGCCATATACATATCAACGACAAGAAATATACTTCACCTACTCGTATTATCATACGTACAAATATGTGTAAATAATAAGTATCGCTTTAATTGTTACCGAAAAGTTTAATTTCGTTTTATGTAATAAAATAAGCTTACTATGTGCAATATAGGTGTTATAGGTAGGTATAGGTATACGGTGACCGGTTTATCAGATCTAACGTGCAAGTCTGCCGGTTACCCTACTCTATGGACGGGAAAAAGACAGTACCCCAACATCTTATTATAATAGCAGGAAAAAGTGAAGCAATGGATTTTTGCACGGGCTCTTTCACCAGTGGTTACTATAAATACATTTAAACAGTGCTTGCTACATTTGCGCTGTAAGTTAGATGGTCTTTTCTGAGCAGGGGAAGGGGAGTAAGGATAAATACTACACGAGATTTAAGATATAAGATTTTATTAATTACGCAACATTGTTATAAAAAGGAGAACACATCTATTATTCACAGAAATTCAATCAGGGATGCCATGAATATTAAACGAGAAAAACATCGCCCGAGGCGGCCATGAATTTTTGGTTAAAATTTAGAAGAAAAATATATTTTAGACAATTTTCAAAATGAGATACAAAAATTAATTCAGTTTTTTTATACTTTAAAAAGAGAAGGTTCTCATATCTGTTTACGGTTTTTTGAATGTTTAAACATGGCCATGTCTGGTCCAATTAAAAATGGATTAAAGTTTTTGATGATTTTTTTGTAGTGTTGTTCATGTTTTCTCATTCATTTTGTAGTGGGTAAATAATACGTACGTACGTGTAGTATTAAGAATTGTTAAATACGTATAGTAATATGTAAAGTAATACGTATTTAATTGTTACTTACGCGAATAGTCCCCTTTCCAGCCCTATGTTGGTCCGGGTCGGCTAAGTGTAACAGACCATCTCTATCTCTGCCAGGTAGCTCGTAAGAGGCGAGCACTGGTTAAAATATAGATCATTGCCAACAAGACCACTGCTGGTTGACTAGTTAAGTGCTTTGCAGCAATTTGCCCAGGTAAGGATCCACCGTCATATTTATTCTAGCCACCATAATGACTCTATCACGTTTTAGTTCGGAGTGTACGGTAGGCCAAGACAACCACATGAAGTTTGCCCTGTGAAAAAGATATCAGATCTCATGTAGAGCTGAATCAACACGGCCTCACTCTACCGACCCTAACTTCACAAACTACATACCAGTAAAAGTGTATGGCTCCGCCATTTCACTAGCATCGTGTAGCTGGTGATGCGAATACTTAGTTTCTGAAGTAAGCATGCAGTCTTGGCAACATTTTACATGAAATGTTTTTGGTGGGATTTCATTTATTTTTGTAAGTTGCTAGGCAGTCATGTAGTGTTTATTTTTTGAGTGTATTTTATGCATATCAGCAGTGCGGATTTTATATAGCCCGTTTTCTGGCTTTTTGCCTTTTTTTCTTTGATGGTTTATTGATAAATCAAATGTAGCTACTGTTGTGCTTTATACTAAAAAAAACTCGGGGGGCACGATAGTGTTTTTTATTTGTTTACTGAATTCTGTTTACATATCAAATTTTGGCTTTCTGGCACTTCAGGAAGTGCCCTAACATTTTGAAGTCTCATACAAACTTCCACTTCCATTTTAGGGGAAGGTGGCGAAAGTTACAAGTTTATTTTTTTTGTTTTTGTATCCTAAAGTTAGATTGTATACCAAATTTCAGGTTTCTAGCACTTCAGGAAATAGCCAAACATTTTAATGATCATCAGCACATCAGTCTATCAGTGGTGTGTCAGTGACGGAATCGGTGTATTAATGTATAATATATTAAATGCAATAAAAAAAAATCTAAAGTGTTAAAGCTATTCACTTGAGAGTTTGTATATTTATTTAGTTTATTATTGACATCATACTCTGAGAATATGAACTATCTATTCGGGAACCAACTCTATAAGAAGTTCAAAATACTTCGAGACATTTCGAGTAAAGGTAGGTATTTTTATTTCTCCCGCCCATTTCTCCCGCTATAACATCAGTTCTCGGCATTGTTTTGTTCCGTTGTAAATTATGAGTTATTACTTTTTAGAATCACGATGTGACACCACATTGGCCCCTGGTTTTAACTATTATTGAAAGCGAGTGTGTGTTTTCTTTAACATTACAAAATGTATTACCAATACGTTGATGACAGTTAGGTTAAAATTATTTCCACAACTTCCCCAAATTACCACCTATTAACTATTATACCTATTAACGATTCATACGTCAGTGTCCGTGACTGTTGTGTTCCGCTTTAAAGGGTAGGCAGCTGATTAGCTTATTTAAATCTTGCTTATTGCTTTCCTATGCAAAAAAGCAGTAAAATAATTTTCTGCGTTTCAATTTCTTAGATGCCAGTTAAAATAAATTCAACCTCCATTTGACCCTCAACAGGTGTATAAATTACGCGAAGGTAACCGCAATAAATATAAATAAATATTTACAGTCTTCTCTTCAGTCTAATATAAACTAAATATATAATAACGTTGAAGTAAATTTACATTTTATAAAATTTAGTGGTAAAGCTTTTTTACAAGCTTTTTGGTAACTTACGTTGCTTGTTAGTATGTTTGTCCGGGTGAAATTTTGCAACTCAATTTTAATTCAATTCAAAATTCAAATCATTTATTTGCAAAATAGGGTTACAAATTGAGTTGTTTAGAAATATAGTAGATACAAGCCTATTTCACCATTTTTGGCATGCAAATTTGTTTTCAAAATTGGCTTACAAATTTAAATTTTACCTAAGCATTTTATATTAAAAAATTGTAGCTATATTATTAAAAAATACTAAGTTAGAAATAATCCTTTTCCGTATAACAAGTTACATGTCAAGTACTTATTTTCTATTGGTCAAAACATAAAATAAAATCGATAAATATGAGACTTTGCAAATGTCAAAAATAAAATATCTAAAGATAATACGAATTATACCTATGTCTAAAATAAATATGTGTTGTTTCACTTAGATTTATTTCAACAACAGAAAGTATTGTTGTAAATTGTTTATTTTGTGATCGTACTAAAATCTAACATTTTTCTTTGGCGTTATAATTTAAATAGTCTTTAACAGAATAAAATTGTTCTTGTATTAACCACTAATGAAGCTGTTTTCTAAATTGTGTATAATTCAGATTAGTAATGCTTTTAGGCAGTTTGTTATAAATTTCAATTGCCATACAATATATATTATTTTGATAAAGAGCTAATCGACTACTAGGCAGAACAAGCTTATTCCCTCTTCTACCACTGCAGCCATGCAATTCATCAAAAGTAGTAAAATAACACACATATTTCTTGACAAATAAGCACATTTGTTTAATATATAAAGATGGGACAGGTAAAATTTTAAGCATTTTTATAATGGTTTACAACTACAAATAAAGCTTTTTTTAGCTATAGCTCGAACACACTTTTTTGGGCAATGAAAGCTCTATGAGAATGAGTAGAGTTTCCCCAAATAATTAAACCATAGCTTAACACAGATTAACATATCCGTAGTATGCATTTAAAGCTGCTTCGAATGATACTATTTGGCTAATTCTTTTTAAAGCAAACACAAATTTGTTAATTTTTTTGCAGACCATGTCGGCATGAGGCTTCCAATTTAAGTGATTGTCTATAATAATACTACCTAAAAACTTATAGTAGCTAACTTTTTCTATAGGTTCACGGTGGAGTTTAATGAAAAGTGGCATATCTTTTGAATTTTTTGTTTTAAATTCCATAATTTTTGTTTTCTTAGCATTAATTGAAAGATTGTTTCTATTGAGCCAAAGGGCAACGTCCTCAATTGCATTATTAATATCATTTTGAAAATTAACATTACATTTCTCTTTAATTAAAATTGTGGTGTCATCTGCAAATTGTATTTATTTATGATTGTTATTTTCGGGAAGATTATTAATGTTAATCAAAAAGAATAGTGGACCTAATATACTACCTTGAGGGACACCTTTTGCATTTATTTTCCAGAAAGACCTATAAGTGCGCTTTTCTTGGCCACTAATTTTTGATATTTCTGTACATTGTTTTCTCTCCTTAAGATAGCTTGCTATCCAGTCATGCGCTTTACCTCTTACTCCGTAGGAATGTAATTTTTTTTAAAGCTTTTGATGGTCTACAAAGTCAAAAGCTTTACTCATATCAAGAAAAATTGCAACTTTTCTGGTTTTTTCATTTAAAGTCTCTGTTACATCTTTTATCAGATTGATACAGCTATCATCACAGATATAGCTGATTTATAAATGACTCCAAAAAACAGAAATAAAATAAATAAATATCCCTGGACGACAATTTACACGAATTGAATCTAACCCCAAAGTAAGCAAATTATATGCTTGTGTTATGGGTGTTAGTCAACGATACATAGAAATACTTATATAGATATCAGAATGAACAAACCCGGAAATACAGACATCTAAATGTTCATCACACGAATGGCTGCCCCCGTCGGGAATCGAACCCGAGCCTTGCGGTTGGTCGATGTAGTTTGACGTGTACGCTAGCCACTCGACCAACGACGCGATCAAGATTCTAAATTCGACTGTATGTCTTTGTTTAATTATTACTCGCCTAATAACGAACCGATTTTAATTATTCTTTTCCGATACTTTTCTGAGAGTCGAACTGATCCCATATACATTTTATCACGATCTGATAAGTGGTTTAAGAGTTATGAGCTACATTTAATAATGCATAAATGTTCGTTTATAATGACGTCATCATTATTAATAATGTCGTCCGTCTGTCGCCCCATATGTGCCCGGTTGGCGATAGGCTTGCCACCAATCACATTGTGGGACTTAGTGTCTTCGGCTAGCCGTGGGCCACAACCAGGGCAGTTGTGCCTCTGCCTAGCCCTTCGGGGATATAGGCGTGAGCATACCTACTTACTTTTATTTTCTGAAAACTTGTTTTTTTTAAGTTAAAGTGACTCCAAATATATTTTATCACGATCTGATAAGTGGTTTATGAGTTATGAGCTACATTTAATATTGCATAAATGTTCGTTTTATAATGACGACATCATTGTTGAAGATATCGTAAGTAAAATTATCTGTATAATATATAAAAATGAAACCTCATGTTCCGTGGTCATCTTATCACGCCGAAACGGATGGATCAATTTTGCTAATTTTTTAGTTGCATTAGTCATTTTTAGGAGAAGGATTACATAAAGAGAAAAACCGGGACAATTACAGGGAAATTAGGAAAATCAACACTTTGATTGTTGCCCTATACAAACTATTAGTAATTTCAAGCGATACTAAGTTCGCCGTGGCGGCTAGTAAATACCTACATTTTAACATATATGTATAGTAAAGTATAAGTCGAAACTGCTAGTGGGATATAATTAAAATTTGTAATAGACCATCTCGAAATCATCAGCTATCTTTAAAAAAAAAAACAAATTGAGACGTGATAATGAAATAACAGGGGTCGGTTTTTTATAGTTTGACTGTGCCTCAATTATAGATAAACTTGTACTGTTTTTTTTTATATTTTTTTGTCTTTGTTGTTCTTTTCTATTTGTAACTAGACCGTTATAATCTAAAAAAAAAACAAAACTATAAAGTCAATAAAACATTGCAAAAGTAAACGACCATCCATTTGGATAGTTTTCTTAAAGCAATTAAAGTCTGAGAGACATTGAGTTATGTTGTGGTTTAATAGTTATAATGTTCGAGTAAATTGTTAGTTTCAGGTAACATTGCCTGTTTTTGATAGCTGCTACCCCATTAATTTTAACTTCAAAAGGGTTATTTAGAAATTTCCTTTAAGTAGTTTCGCCTTCACAGAACTGTGATTGGCATTAAGTGTTTTGGGCGATAAATTAAAAAAAAAACGAAACTAACGAAATCGTAAAACTACTAAAAATGAAAGGACAGCATTGAATTCTAGTAAAAACGTAATAACATGTAAGGTGACTATTTTAACTTATAGTAGGTATGTCTAAAAATAATCTTTCATTTCAGTCCCCGATACTGTATCAGGAAATAGTTTTGTTTGACATTACAATATATATTGTATTACATCCAAACAAACATATTATGTAGTTAGTGCAGGGCCTGGTGGCGCATTCGTTTGCAAAATTGTTATAATTCAAATTTAAAAAAAAAAAGTTTTATAAATGCGTATTGTTATAACGTAAACAAAACATATAACAAAATTAAAAATTTTCAAATCTACTTAGGTTACTTTATTTATTATAGTTTAAATATTTGATAAAAAATTAAAAAATATAGGATTTCAATTTTTATGGTATATTATTTAATTCGAGAAAATCAGAATTTTTGGTGATTTTCAATTAAAAAAATTCATAACAATTAATGGGTTGGAGATACGATAATGGGCGTAACGACTTTTTTCATTCAAAATATTGTAAAGAATATAAAAAAATTGCTTGCAAAAAATGTATTTTTTCTTGCTTATTTAATTTTTCGTTGTTTAAACAATAACATCAAAAGATATCAAATGTCATCTTACACTTTTATAATCAGGGATACCTCCTGGACTTTTTAAAAAAGAGTAAATTATAACAATTTTGCAAACGAATGCGCCACTATGTCCTGGTCTAAGTTTAAAAAAAAGAAAGAATAAATAATGAAATAAGTTTACCCAAAGCCCTCAAAAAAACTCAAGTTGACAACCATTAATATTAGTCCTCACTTCTTCCCCCCCCCCCAAGGGTCCGAGCCTTGTCGTGGCGGGGGGGCTAAGTAACTGGGGTCGAGCCCGGGCCCAGGTGAAACCAATTCGGACCAGGGAGACCGCTCCTCAGTACCCATCTCTATTTTAAGAGGGGACAGGGCGGTGGGTTACCTAGCCCGCGAGGGATGCCCGCTGAAAGAGGGGAGAGGGCCACCCGGTCCAGATAGGGTTGTGTCAGGTACGGAGGTGCCTGTCGCCACTGGAACCCCGAAGTGGTGCACGCAGTGCAGTGCTGTAGGAGTCTGACATAACCTGCCACTCCCCCAAAAGTGGCGGGTATCCATGATGGGTTTCCACACGTAAAAAAAAGGTCTGTTCAGCGATGGTCAGTGTATATATATATATAGAACATGCAGCTCAATTTAAAATTTGTGACCAACTACGTATGCATGTACCAGAGTGTATTCGAACAATAAATGGATTATGAACTATACTAACATTTTTAAGTTTCAATTTATTTGCATGTTATTCGCCGCCAGAATAAAAAATAAAAAGATTATAAACGTAACTTGCGCTTTACTAGAAAAAATGAGCCTTCTACTACATTAGTACTTTTATACTAATAATATAACTCATGTTGTTGGCTACCAAACTAAAATTAACAGATATTGGTCTCACTACGAAAATGTTTCTCTACTATAAATAAAATTTAGTTCCGCATAGCCGAAGTTTAATTGTTTTTGAAATAATAAAAATAGTTGAGTTAAAAATATTGTTCAGTGTTGTCAAGTTTCGTAATTGGAATGCAACGAAACGGAAAGCATAAGGTTTTAAAAAATGATAATCTAAATAAGTCGAATTTAAGAATCTTCGTTTTTCGGAGGCCAGTTAAAAAACTAAATGTACAAAATTAAGCAAAACATGCAGACGGATATCCTGATGTTAAGAAATTCACACCACCTAGGGACACCGAAGGTGGTAATGCTGCATTGCCAACCTGATGCCAAGATGTTAGTGCTCGCGCAAAGGTAAGTTTACCCTTCGAACTGGAACACGTCAACGACAAGTAGCAGAAATAGGTAAGGCGGTGGTAGGAATCCGGGCGAGGCGCTCCCCGTCTTGGTCCGGACTTTTTTGCAAAAAGAGACCATCTGCCTTCCTGCCAGGCAGTTTGAAAAAGACGGGCATAAATTTACCGTCACTAACACCGTGACATCTGACTATGTGATAGAGATTCGCAGCGACTCGCCCGGATTGGTCCCACCTTCCCTGTCATAACGTCGTAATGCCATAACGTCAGTATTTTGCGTTGACGTCTTTCAGTTCGGAGGATAAAGTAGCCGACAAAATTACTTTTGCTCGAGGTCTAACATCTTAGCGTCAGGTTGGTAGCGCACCACTACCACCTTTGGTGTCTACAAGTGGCGTTAAGATCTTACCATGAGGAAATCCGTCTGCTTGTTTACCTTCCAATACCATATAAAAATCCAGCCAGATTACTTCATAAGTTAATACGCAAGCGAAGCCAAGGGCAGAAGCTGTTTTTAGAATGAAAACATCACCTACGAGTTATTAAGTCAGCGACCTATGACCTTCACCGAATCTTTTCTAAAGCTGTAATGTGCGTGGGTGCTGATGCCTTTCAGATTGAAAGTATAATAAATTGATTGTTAAACTAGAGCCAGGTAGTTCACTTTCCCAGCGGTTATAAAAGAACCTTTAACTGCAGTGCAACTTTAACTTTGAACAAAATAAAATTAAAAACTCAGTTCAACTACAAAATGAACTTCAGTTACTCTTAAAACAGAAACAGAATAAAAGCAATTTCAAGAATTAATAAATTAATAAACTCCCCGTCTTGGTCCGGACTCCTTTGCAGAACAGAGCAGCTGCCTTTCTGCTGCTGCCAGGACTCGTCCTAATTGGTACCAAAGCCTTACCTATTCCTGCCGCCATAGCGTCGGAATGTTTACTGGCTATCTTACCCTCCAAACCGGAACACGTGAACGACAAACATTGACATTATGGCGGCAGGAATAGGTAAGGTGGTGGTACCAATCCGGGCGAGTTCCTGCAAAATTCTACTACCTAGTAGGATGTTACGGTGAGAGTGACGGTAAGCCTATGCTCGCCTTTTACAATCTGCCTGTAAAAGTTACGTAGAGTGATAGGTATCCTTCAATAAAGGTCTTTAAATTTTTATATTATGTTCGATACATGTAATAAAAACATCCTCATAAAAAATAACGTAATCTTTTTTTCATTTGTTTTAGCGCATATAAAATAAATAAACTCTACCTTTTGGGAGTCATTGGCCAGAAGCGTGCACGTCGCGATCCCTGCCAGTCCATTAGACTGCAATTCTGGCCCGAAAAAGTACCGCAGAGCGGGTTAGGGCGTTCCCTGGAGGCGACGCGTACCGAT
>NJDD01001673.1:261559-277096 GCA_002245505.1 Calephelis nemesis | reverse complement strand
AAGGAAGCAAGACAGGTTTGTCAGGATCGTGAGGTCTGGCACTCGATACTCTCTGCCTACCCCGTAAGGGACTTGGCGAGAAGATATGTATGTATGTATGTATGTAACCCTACCTTTAATTCACTTAATTGCATGACCGGTTCGCATCGTTTCTAACATCATACTACATACTAATATTATAAAGCGGAAAACTTTGTTTGTTTGTTTGGTTGTAATGAATAGGCTCAAAAACTACTGGACCGATTTTAAAAATTCTTTCACTATTCGAAAGCTACATTATCCACGAGTGACATAGGCTTTGTTTTATCAAAATCGGTAAAGTAGAAGCCAAGTTACGCAGGCGAAGCTGCGTGAAACTGCTAGTAACGTATAAAATAATAAGTTTGTTTCGTTTTCTAGTCTTTCTTTTATTTTAAGTCAGAGTTTATTATGTATGTAGTACGCAAATATTATTAAAAAAAAGAGAAAACGTTTTAATCAAGTTTATTTTTCATGTTGATATGATTACTACTACTTATACTTGTATACCTAAATGTGATAAATGAATAAATAAATAAATATACCTGGACAAGTCACACAAATTGAATCTAACCCCAAAGTAAGCAAATTATAAACTTGTGTAATGGGTGCTAGTCAACGATATTAATACATAGAAATACTTAAATAGATAACAGAATAAATTTTATAAACACCCAGACCTGGAAATGCAGACATCTAAATGTTCATCACACAAATGCCTGCTACCGTCGGGAATCGAACCCGGGTCTTGCGGTAAGTCGATGTAGTTAGGCGTGTACGCTAGCCACTCGACCAACGATTCGGTCAATAATGCATACTATTTTGGCAATTGTTGTTTTATTATTTCACTTTCGGTTTTAACAGTAAAACATGATTAATAATTAATTACGTAGCTGGAGGCGTGGACTTATGGTTTCACGAATATCAACAGGTTAACAAGTGAATGGGTCTTCTGATAAAATACTATGTTTGCTGCAGCGTAACAATTTCCAACTTCCAATGCATGAATAATTTGCAACAATGCCTAAATATATAAAAAAAATATCTTCACGCCCATATCCCCGAAGAGTTAGGCAGAGGCACAACCAGGGTACCCAAGATTAGCCGAAGATACTAAGTCCCTCAATGTGATAGGTGGCAAGTCTATTGTCAATTACGGGCAACATTTTTTTATCAGAAAATTGAAAAGCCACATTTTATTTTTTGTTGCAAGACCCGGGAATCTAACCCGGGACCTCATGAAGTCAAGTCCAACACCTGGATCGCTAGACAGATAGATGGCAAAATATGAATATTTAATCAATTAAATAAAATGTTTGCCTAAACATTTAAATTATTATATATAAGGCAATGAATAGGAATTTTGGCGTTATTGAGAGAAAAAATGTTTGCAGTATTTGACTATTGAGTTTTGTACATTGAGTAAAATTAGTTAATTTAGTATCGGGGGCATTATATCTTAGGACAGCCGCCTGCTTGTTTACTATCTAACGATATAAAAAAATTAGAAAATTGTTTAATCCGTCTTCCTACATGCTTCTGATTTTTATGTATAAGTGTAAATCAGAAACTTACATGCTTAAATAATGTCAGTTAATTAACTTATTTTAAATCATCTCATTCTTATTTTATTGAAAGTATTAGACAAAGACAAAATATTTTTAGTGCTGTCAAATTAGATTATATGCGACATTTCTACAGATTATCTATTATTCAGTTTTTTTTTCTTTAAGTTTTGGCCTTCACGTTAGTATTTTGCCATTCGTCAAGTAGAAATTTGCATCAAATTTTATATCAATTATTATTAGTCATCAGTCATAAGTCGTCAGTAAGTCATGTCAGGTTCTTGGGTAATGCGGCGGCCTCATTACACAAGCTCATGTAATGAGATTTGGCGGCAACTAGGAAATACACGATACGCTAATTTCTTCACGATTATTTCATTTGTGCACTTTCACTGAACAAAGTCGAACAAAATGCCACTAAAATTTACTAATTTCACTCAATATCAACACGAAATTCAATAATTATGAAAAAACTTCGACCATCTTTTCTTTCGATGGCGCCAAAACTCAACGAGACAAGTTACTGTCCTGATTAATTTGACATGTCTATGTTTGACTTCTCTTTCATTTTTGTAGATAAAAAAGATAGCATATAATATTTAAGAAAATAAATTTGGTTAGTGCTCAGCTTAAAGACCTACTACTAATACCTATTTCATTTAGGAGCGTCTGATCATGACTCCATACAACTTCATAACATTTTTTCTGAAAAAATAAATCTGAATTTTAATGGATTTTTTTCCACAGCAGTAATATTATTGAGGAGAAACGAATCTAAACATTTCTTTAGTCCTTTCAGCATCCTTATAAACGTTTATTCAAATTTAACTTGTAAGAGTGCCTTTTTTATTTGAGCCTTCTGTCGGCTATTGAGTGAATATTTTATAAATTACTCCTATAATGACTTTGAAATATACATACATTTCGATTAGTTTGGCAAATGAATATAATGGTCGTAAGAGGTGAGTAGATATAATATGTATAAATATAAATTATATTTTAGTATCAGTTAAATGGAATTTCCTAAAATCCTCATTATTTATTTTTTAAATTAAAAAATATATTTTCAACGATTTTAGCGTGTTTATTAGTAAATTGTTAATGAGACTCAGTATCCCTATAAATCGACTGTGGAGTTTTTCGACTAACTTTTTCGACTTCGCTTTTTAATGTAGGCACTTATTATATTACTAATATACGTTTTTCTTTATTTTTCGTAAAATTTCGTAAAATTGTTTGTGTACTTATGTACACACGCATTAGAAGTTGTACTTCTTCGGCGTAATAAGATAAAAATCTTTTTAAAATTTTTATCTTTTGCCTTATTTTACATTTGTAGACAAAATGACATTAACCATAGAAAAAAGGTATTTAATACATTAAAAGTTTTATTATAAAGCTTTATTTAGTTAAATAAAGTTTATGTAATATTTATTAAAAATGTCACAAAAAATTAAAATGTTATCTATAGCTAACTTCATCATGTCGGTTTTTCGGGACGGTGTGCGTGCGCATCGTAAAAATTAACCAACATCATTTTTTCCTAACGCGCCAAAAGAAATATAACTTCAATTCTTCAAAACTTAAGAAATATTTATACCCTAGTTATTTCAGTTTAAATATAACGACTTACTAAAAATAAATATAAAAGTTACGGTATGTTTATGTTTACACACCCGTCTAGAAATAAATAACAAAATCCTCATATTTTTAACTGAATCTAAAAAGCGGAGGTTCTAAATCTGTATGTTCTTTGAAACTTTTTTATGTTTCATACATTATTCCGCGACCGATAACGAATCAATTGTGACAGTTGTTTCCGCTCCCATATTTATTTTATCACAATCCGACTAGCAGTTTTTGAATAATATTTCACAGTACACACATTCTTGACGACATCTATTAAATTATGGAAATATTGATAAAATTTAAGTAAGACCATCTCGAAATCATTATTTGTTTTTGAAAAAGTAATTTTGAAATCGGGATGTTGTTCCTAATGGAATATTTGAAGTCGGTTTTTGTAGTTAAACTGTGCTTAAGCTATACCTTGAACATAATCGTGATGTTCGAGCATCACATAAAAAAATTACATTATTTAAGTATAAAAATTAAGTATTTTAAGTTGATTTAACTTTATAATTAGATAAATTAGGTCATTTATTTGATATATTTCATTTTGTTTTAAAGTAAAAAATGGAATTTACATTACATTATTACTTGGAAAGACTTTTTAGGTCAGGAAATAACTATTTAAATATTTTTTTAAGTGTCTATTTAATCCAACCAGCCAATAAATAAGCGCATTCATAAATGTCAGTAACGCACATAAAATTATATAAAAATACATAAAGTTTTAATTTAAGAACTATAAATAACATCGTATTATCTTTTACAGCTCTATATGAACATTAAATATTATCCATTCTCTGTAATCACGTTATCCATTAGTGTTGCAGCGAAATATTAAACAAAACCCCAGAATAAACCTTTGTAACAGAATTAACAAGCGTGTTTTATTACGTTGTGCAATATTTTTAACTAGGTATTTTTAAAGATAACTAAACCTGTGGTCTAGCGATGCAGGTGTTGGAATTGACTACATGAGGTCCCCGGTTCGAATCCCGGGTCGGGCAACAATAAGAAAATTTGGTTTTTCCAATTTTCTATTAAAAATAACTGTTGCTCGGGATTGGATATGTGCCCGGTTGGCAATAGGCTTGCCATCTATTACATTGTGGGACTTAGTGTCTTCGGCTAGTCGTGAGTGCCCTGGTTGTGCCTCTGCCTACCTCTTCGGGGATATGGGCGTGAAGATACATTTTTTTCTTTTTAACTAAACGAATAGTAAAAGCTTGTGCAACCAAACTTACATATTTCAATGCATGTTTATTTAACAAGTTGCTTTTAATAGCAGTATCGATGCTTTTAGAATATTACTTTGAAATTTGAAAAATATTTATGGCTGCTGTAATAATTGTTTGTCTGCAGTTATTGAAATTTACAACACATTCTGCCATTACCGTTTGAGTGATAAAAGAAATTGTGAGTAGTCACCGATATTTTTAAAAGTATCTCCTTTTACCGATATTTTTTAGAATTTAAATAATCACTATATAAATCACTAACCACTATCTTTGCACTAAGTTACACTAATTAGAGTTAAATTGGTAAGAATAAGGATTTACGTCCTCTGTCACAAAAAAACTCAGAAGTTGTTAAGCTATAAAAGATATACCTACTATATGCGAAAAAATATAAGTAATCGAAACTGTATTTTTGTGTCTGCGGCATTTGTCTCAAAATTACCTACTTACATTTTAATTTTGTATTGCTTTTATTAACAGTAGTGAATCTTATTTAAAAAAAGATTCGCTTGGTCAGCGCATAACGCTTGGGCGGATGGACCGATTTTGCTAATCATTTTCTTACATCTGACGGGAAATGAGGGGTTTTATAAATTTGACATGTCTGTGTGTGTGTGTCTTATTCTGTCTGTAGCGTCAAGAGTTTTGAATGTGTTGATCAATTATTGCAAGATGGATTTTTTTATTGTGTTAGTTATTGTTAGAAGAGGGTTGGAAAAAATCATATTCACAGTAAAAACAGAAACATCTGTCACATGTGTATACATTATATAATAAATCAAAACACTAGTCTAGGTTTGTGAGCTTAGGTTATGCATTTTATCAATCACTGACACTGTCGTGTCTACAAGCTGTGTCATATATGCAACCCAATTCTAGACTTATATTTCGTATAATGTACTAATTACAGCTAAAGCCCTTACAAGATTTTAAATCAAAATATCACAATTAGCAACATCTGTGAGACTAAATAAACATTAGCCGCGACATAAATTTACTTTTAATTTAGAAAATTATACATAATGGGCGTACGAACAATGCTACCAACATCAAATATTTTTAAAATCTTTTGTTACGGGACAGGAGGCAAACGGATAATCACAAATTCAAAAGTAACATTTAAGAAAAACCGTACTCAATTTTTTTTAAAGTTCAAAAATCTTGTAGATCTGGAAATGCTTCTGTTGGTATGTGGTTCCATCATAACATATTTCGGAAGATCCATACATACCCTACTTTTATAATATCAAAATTAATCGCTAAAGGTGTTGGTAACTTCCGAACGACTGGACCGATTTGGATAATTCTTTTATTATTGTATTAATTATTATTAGGAGAAGGTTCTTATGAAGAGATAAATTGGGAAAGTTGCAAGGAAAATGGGAAAATAATTCTTTACTATTTCACATACTGAACGGGTGAAACGAAGTTCACTGGGACAGCTGGTATTGTTATATAACGGACACTGACGGTATCTCATATATAATATTTTATTCCAGCTTATATGAAAGTTGTAAGGTACCTACTGCACAAAAAGCCCTGCTGCCTATTTTTTTATTTAAAAATGAATCTTTCTTTCTCTTCGTCACATCACACCTGCACGGATAAACAAATTTTGCTATTTCTTTTTTGTTATATTAGTAATTGTTTGGAGTAATTGTCATGACTCTTTCATATGAAAACAAATAGATAGATGTAATTAGATATTTTTTTTTAATAATCCATAAGGTTTTTACAACGTTATAGGACTTTAGGGACGACGAGTGTCCTGTTGAGGACTGGTATAAGCACTATTTAGGGTTAGCATATAAAGACTATCTCATGCGAAATCGAACCTCGATACTACGTCCGCAACCCGTAGAAATATGCAGAGGTACCTACAACCAAAAAGATTGTCACTCTATTCGTATGATATAAGTATTTTAGGTACTCTTGAACACACACAGTTCTAGCAGCTAATTAATATTTAATTTTAAAAGAATTCTACGAATCCGATAAAATCTTAATATATATAAATTACGTGTCACTTTATTTCTCAGCGATAGACTCCTAAACTGCTTAACCGATTTCAATAAAATTTACACATCGTGTTTAGTTTGACCTAACTAACTTGACAGGTATGACCTTTCTAACTTGAAAGATAACTATAGATATTTATATAGATAGGATAGCTTACATCTAAATTTATCGCGAGCGTAGCTGCGGGTAACAGCTAGTAATTTATGTTTTTTTAGTAACTAAATGTCAAATTATTCTCTAGTTTTGTGTTTAAGAGTACCTAAAACGAATATCCGATTCCAATTTCTAATATTTCGTGAGTCGAGTTTTAAGAGTTCTCTCGATTAGTAGAAGTTTGCAACTATTTGATCCATTATTACTTTATTTTGTACCGTCAGCTAACTGCGGATACGACCGTGAAAATAAGTACCCACTTTTTTCATACATGTGTAACCTCATTTTGAAATGTTACATTGCAGTAGGATCAGAAGAGTGGCTGACTGGTTAGTCAGAGATGGTAAAAGTCAAACCTTATTAGGTAAATGTTGTGTCACATGTAACTACTAACAACTAGGTACCTTATAGTACGTTACGTTTATAAAGAAAACACTTTTCCTACGCTTCCATAACATAAACAATTCGTACAATAATATCAGATGTAATGATTACATTCAAAATGTATTCTGGGCGAGACGCTACTACCTTTAAACATAATATTTTCATATTCTATGAACAAGGTTTATTTTTATAATATTTTACTATGGAAACATTTATTAAGACTGGCAGTCTTAAAAATAATTATCAATGTTTTTTTTAAATATAAATTATAATTAACACTTTATCCATATTTCAGTTGTTGAAGTTTGACTGGATGCTCCAAATCTGTCCCTTTGCTTCCACTCCACATATCCAGCTCTGTTTCTCGGTGGCTTTCGGAAGTCTAGATATCGCATTATTTGAAGTAATAAACACAATATATAACTCCTTACCACAAAAAATTAAACGCAAATAATTGTCACCATTGACAGCGTTGGAGCCAAACCAATAACCTCACAAGTTACAAAGTTGAGTTTTTGGCGCCATCGAGAGAAAAGATGGTCGAAGTTTTTTCATAATTATTGAATTTCGTGTTAATATTGAGTGAAATTAGTCAATTTTGGTGGCATTTTGTACAATTTTGTTCAGTGAAAGAGCACAAATGAAATAATCATTAAGAAATTAGTGTATCGTGTATTTCTTCATTGCCGCCAAATCTCATTACAGAGCTTGTGTAATGAGCCACCGCTTTACCCAAGAGCCTGACATGACTTTCTGACGACTTATGACTGATGACTAATTATAATTAATTGAAATTGATATAAAATTCGATGCAAATTTCTACTTGACTAATGGCTAAATACTAACGTGAATGCCAAAACCTAAAGAAAGAAGAAGAAGTTATAAAGTTATATGCTAGACGTTCACTACGTAACAGAGATTATTATATTCAAGTTTACATACACTAAAACATGTGTCCAACGAGTGTTTTAATACTTTTGGCACAAATATATTTCACGAGAATACTCGAAAGTATTCTCCATACTATTTATGACAAAGCCAAAAGCCATTTTTAACCGGCTCCAAAAACAGAAGGTTACCTTATTGTAGTGTTGTTTTTATTTTGTTTGTATGTTTGTCACGTGATCGCACTGTCAATAACAAACCGATTTAAACAGTTTTTTGATTCCGAGATGATCTCGTTTTGATTTTATCTTGACCCAACTAGTGGTTGTATTTAAAAATCCGTAAACCTTATTATTAATGATATTGGAAGGTAAACAAGCAGACGGATTTCCTGATAGTAAGAAATGCACGCCACCTAGAGACACCAAAGGTGGTAATGGTGCGTTGCCAATCTTAAGCAGGGATGTGAGGCCACGAGTAAAAGTAAGTTTACCGGCTACCTTATCCTCCGAGCCGGAACACTCCAGCACCGACGTGGCAACAGGAAAAAGTAAGGCGGTGGTACCAATCCGGGTGAATCGCTTCGCTCTCTACCACCTAGTTGTATATGGATTCTTAACTGTAATTTATATGCATTGTTAACTATATGTATGTAACTTTAACTTAAAATCACTAATTTGATGTTGATAAAACAACGTGGGACCACTTCAGAATCATTGGCTTTCTTCCCAAAACCGGATGGCTAATGCCCAAAGAATTTCGATCAAATCGTGATGTGGTGACGACATATTTGAAGTCGGTATTTTCGCAGTTTTAATTATTGTTTATACTATTATACGAGTGTTAAGGAGATAAGGGGATTGTAACGAAAAATGAAAATGGTAAATAAATAAATACATTTACAAGCATTTCTTTATTGAAATCAAACTTTTGGAAAATCTATTTTTTAGACGCAGCAATTTAAAAAGGAAAATAACGAAGCTATACAAATATCTTCTTTCATCTTAATTTTTCATTTGCATTTTAAAGATCCTTGATTGCTTATTGTGTATTTATAAATGGGAAACGATTTTTTAACATTTATCATTCCAAGAATTCAAATAAAGGTAGAAAAGCAAATTTCTTTAGTTATCTAAACCCCAATCTGAGAGCTTGAATATTCTTTTCTAAATCACCAGTACGAAGTAATACAAGTTAAGACATATTTAATGATAAATGTATTCAGTTTTATTTAATATTTTTATTAAGGTAGAATTCATTTCTGATTTCAACCGTAAAAGGGCTACCCTAGTCACCATTTTAGCAAGGCTAGGACAAAAAATATAGTTACTTGTGTACAATGTAAGTAAATCATAGGTATATATAATATTCGACAACTTGTTAGTAATGATTTGTAAAAAAAACAGAATGCTTATGATACTAAAACATTAACATTTGTGGTCAAAGTTATTATTTCTTTGATACAATTTTGATTGTCAAATATAAAACTCTAACAGATTTAAATTGTAGATAGAAAACATACAAGTTCATTCAGGGAACAAAGCAACTTTAGTATCCCCAAGATTCGTTCGTAGCCTTTAGGTGAGTTCACCTTATATAAAAAAAAGTATTGACGCGTAATACAAAATCATATCCGAAGCGAGTTTTTTTTAAGATGAAAAGATAAACAGTACATGTTACGAGTACATAAATCGTATATAAGTAACTTTGTTCTTGCTAGTAATGAATACAAGTGAAAAACAAACTTGCGTTTTTATTATTTATTATAAAACATAATGATTAAATTAAAATAATTATAAGACTCATAGCTTATTTTATTTATATTTATTTATCAAATAAAAACAGAATTAGGTACACTTAAATATTCGTAAACAGCAGCAATAGTGTACAGTACTACTGTATAAATTTTGCGCTTCGGCTTTACACTATAAACTTTTTTTTAAGTTAGCTGGCCTAATCTAAATTTAGGCGAAATTATTAACTGTTTGTAATAAGAACTCTATATAGATATCTTTAAAATACATACGGATTTCCGAAGCTTGAGATATATAGCCGAAGCGCATAATTTAAATAGTACTGCTGTAGAACTTTATCAAAGTACATTACAATAAACTTAGTACACTTCGAAGTCAGGTAGAAGTTTCATATATTACTTTATATTTCTTATTTTAACACTAAAATCACATTACACATTATTACATACATTAAATTTAATATGCACTCCATCAATTTTAAGAATTTCAGATCGACGACAACTACTAAGTATAACTATATTAGATTTGATTTATAAAAAGACTAGATTTACTTATACCAAACCAGTCATAATATATTTCACTCTACATTATATCACCTGTTTCATACATTGCCTTCATGTATCCTTACCATGACGCATACAAGCATGATTACCATAACTTTTCCCTCCCCTTCTTTACTTTTTATCATGTGAATTGAGGATATTTTTACATAAAAGAAACAGTACAACATGTCAGCGCAAAAAGATAGTTTTATTGTATGCACAAAAAGTCCCGTACGGCTATAATGTCGTTAGTTATGACCCATCAAATCCTGTTTGACTGCTACATGTGAAGTCCAATTACTTAATTGACTGTATTAGGTAACAAATTAGCAATTATTATACGAATGTCGCGTGATTTTTGCAATCGCTTGGATATTTTAAGCTATGTATAGTGGGAGCAGCATTCAGAAAACAACGTTGCCTATGTGACGTTTAGTTTTTCTGATTGAAAATTTTAAAAAGAAAATGCCGATAATAATAATTTTAAATAAAAAATAAAGTTGCGGTAATTTCATTTTCGATATTCAGAAATATAGAGCAGAAAAGTTTTTCTGCTCTATATTCTGGCTACTAAATAGATAAGCAAGTGGCATAATAATGTCTAGCCTGATATCTAATATCTAGATTGACATTAAGGCTGAGCGCACATTATAGTTCCGATAGTTTTAAGACAAATAATAGGTCGTTTTATCGTTAATGTGAACGCAGGCATAAATACAAAAGGGAAGCCGATCAGTCAGACCCGTCGGTGCAGTTTTTGTGGGTAATGGATAGTTTTGTCTATGAGACGTTATGATCCAAGTTTGTGCGTTTCCGTATTTTGTTATGCAATAGTCTGTTTTAAAATTACAGTATGGGCTCAGCCTAAAAACACTACTTTTATGTAAGGGCAGGCTAAAACTAATGACCATATTATGTCTTCTGTAGCATATAAATATATTTCTTTTTCTATATTTTTAATGTTTTCCAGAATAAGAACTTTTTTTTCTGCAACATTTGTACTTATGCGTCATTTTGCCTTATTAAAAATACTGCTTCATGACGTCACAGTATAGACTGAATTGGAGCTTCGAAGAGCTGTATCATCAATTTCCAATACTCCATGAAAAATAAATCATCCCAAAGGATTACGATGGTTATTTGCTGAAAGTTTTTTTTTCAGAAGATTAAACACGTTTATTATTAAAACAGGCCCTTATACTGCTTATATACTTATAAAATATTGTTTAAGTAACTTTATTCATAATAAATAAAAGTATAGTATTGTTGACGTGTTTTTAACATTTCAGTTGCATTTAAGATTTATTATTTAAAATGAATATTATCGTTTATTATCAACATAAGTTTTAGATAGTACCTAAGTAATTAATATTTCTGATATAAACAAAAGTTGCACAAAACTTTAACTTTTGGGTCGCAAAAATTATTAAAAATATACAACTTTCTAACTGAATAATATTCAAATATTCCTTTTTTGCATTACTTTATAATATTACTTATGCCAATGTCTATATGTTATAAACTTAAAATTCTAAGAAAATGATTGTTACTCTTACAATTTACCATGTAATTATGGAAGGAAAGTTTGTAATACATTGTACATATTTAGACTCTGTATTTATAATATAATTAAATGCAAAATTGTTTCTTATACTTATTGTATAGATCGTCTTAGAAATTTACTCAAATTGCTCTAAGGTAAATTGGTTTCGGAATCTTTTGTTAAATTTATAAAAATGTTTTATGATAGTTATAAGGAAGACAAAATTTTTAATCAAATCCTTAATTAAAGTATTGCGTGATTCAAGTTTATGATTTAAGAAATGACACAAGAATTTCGTTTGCTATTAGCATGTCTTTCCCGTATTTGTTGTAGATGTGCAAGTTGAGCTGGAGAGGGCACATGAGGCTGATTTGAAGACGACGGAGACGTAGATGGACCTGGAGGACCCTGAGGTCCAGTAGGTAGGGACTGTCGTCTTCGCCTACGAAGAGCAGGTGATAGGTTATATTTAACCTTAGCTTGCACTAGAAGTTCTTTAAATATTTGGGATACGTTAATATTCTCTTTAGCTGAAGCTTCGACAAAACCGTTTTCCCAATCCACGGTGACCACAGATTCGGTTGTATGAAATTCCACCTGTAACAATGACATCATATAAAACATGGTCATATGGCAATACTGAATAAACAAAAAAAGTATCTTCATGCCAATACCCCTGAACGGGTAGGCAGAAGCACAATCAGGGCACCCACGACTAGCCCAAGACACTATGTCCCACAATGTGATAGGTGGCAAGCCTATCGCCAACCTGCCACAAATATCCAATCCCGGGCAACGTTATTCTTATTAGAAAATTTAAAATATTCATTTTCTAATTTTTTTTGTTGCACGACCCGGGAATCGAAACCAGGACCTCAAGAAGTCAAAACCGACGCCGGACCGCTAGACCACAGAGGTGACACTGAATAAACAATTTGAAATAACAGAACTTTTCCATTAAAAAAGAACATCAAATGTAATTAAGTACCTAACATACATTACATTCATTCCAAACAACTCTTGGATTTAATGTTTCTGTGTTACAAAATACGAGAAATTTATGGTGTCATTTAAACATGAGGAATAACTTTGATCAATTGTTTGTGTTTGTGACAATTTGTGGTGTTACTACATGATATAATTTAAATCAATAATCAATACAAAATAAAACAACTTTTATTTTTTCACTGTGTGTATATTATTTCACAGAATAAGTAATAGTACCTAAACGAAATTTTAGGAAAGGAAAAGAGCTTTGAAATATTGTGTCCTCGTATTACATAAGTAATAGCTTCCACTCGGAATTTTGCCCGTGTAGCAATTTATAATTTTTGTATAAATTGTAGCTTATAGACTATTTCTATTAATTCTTACAAACTTTCGAATTTATGATATTAGTAGGATAGGATAGGATTTAAGATAATATATGAGGTATCGCCTCTGTGGTTTAGCGGTCCGGCATCGGACTTAACTTCTTGAGGTCTCGGGTTCGATTCCCGGATCGGCCAACAAAATAAAGTAATTATCTTCACGCCCATATCCCCGAAGAGGTAGGTAGAGGCACAACCAGGGCACCCACGACTAGCCGAAGACACTAAGTCCCACAATGTGTTAGGTGGCAAGCCTATCGCCAACCGGGCACATTTACTAGTAGTATTTTATTTTTTAAATATATTTAAAATATTTCGATTCATTCAAAATAATTACATACATATCTATCTTCAATAATATCTTCACGCCAAGTCCCTTACGGAAGCCAAAAAAGGTTTGTAAGTATCGTGAGGTCTGGCACTCGGTACTCTCTGCCTACTCCGTAAAGGACCTATCGTGAAGATATGTATGTATTCTTTTCATGTGACCATGTGTAGCACCAACACTTTCTTTCAGTCCCACTCTTTCTTGGATCTCATTGTTCTAAAGCGGTCAGCGAGCGTTACACCACAGATTTTCCGTAGCGACCGCATTAATCCTACTTTTTCTAACATACCCAGCTCTCGCTTCCATACAATAATTCAAAATAATTAAGCTATATTATCGAACAACATTTGCCCAGTCAGCTAACATGTTAATTAAATAGTAATTATTAATACCAAACAACACAATAGGCGTTGGAGCATAACCAGGAAATGTTATTAAACATTACCACAGTTAAGTTAAACGCAAAAAGAGATAAACACCATCTTGTTTAAATTCTAATTTATGAAAACATAGAACATTAGTCAGCCGGATTATTGAGAAATAAAGGTATAATATAGAGAGGGAAACCGAGAGCTTCGTAGGTTAGGAGCGTCATTAATATATGCCAGCGTGTATATCTCAGCCATATACAGTGTATTCATAAAACCCTGTTCTATTCAAACGGGGCATTAAAATATAATGTTACCAAAAAATCTGTCACTCAAAATTAAAAGCATAAAGGGGAACGAGCGTAAAATTTAATATTAAAATAAAATGCTCAAAATTTGGTTACTTGAATTTTACCATAAATTTTAAAATTTGTAAATCTTTTTTTATCTACAGTTTTGCGGTTTCACTTTTTTCGTAGGACTTGTTTTGACGGTAATCAAGATAAACCAATTTGTACTATTAAAAATTCAGGCCACCCTCCTGGATTTTTAATGGTACAAAATCGTCATCTTTTTCCGACATGAAATTACCCGTCATTTATTTTTCTTTTAACTTTTGTTATATTATCGTCATTTTCCAATGGGTATCATCCAATAATTTTTCACATTTTAATCATTTAAAACGAATTTGCGCTAGTTTTTTAAGTCATATATATAAAAATATTTTTACTTAAAAAAGTGTAATCTCGCCCTTATTCCAGAATAGGTAGGTAGAGGCATAACAGGTCTGGAAATACAGAATCTATCAAATCCAACCTTCGTGAATACAGTTGTAATTAATGATATAATGAATGAAATATTTTTACATTCAACAGCGTAAAGTGTGAACTATGAATGGCGATTATAGAAATAATAATGTAATTTACAAAATAATGACCAACCATCCACCACGGGATCAGGCAATTTATTTATAGCGTGGACTCTTTTTCGCGTCATGGATTTTGTTTTTATTAATTAACGTGATTTAGTAATTTAATTATTGCTATCTCACTGAATCCATTAATCCTATTATTAATATTATAAATGCGAAAGTTTATTTCTTTGTTACTCCCTCACACAAAAACTGTTTAACCGATTTTCAAGAAATTTGGCACTCATATAGAGGATAACTTGGATCAGCACTTAGGATAGTTGTTATCTCGGTAGTTTCCTGTTTGTAACGCTGCGGGCAGCAGCTGGTTTTAAAAGTATATTATAAAAACTAGATGTTATTTAGCGCTTCCATGGTAGCTGATATGCATTAACATTTTACATATTTAACATAATTTTCTTGTGTTGGTCGGTGTAAAATATCATCATCATCATCATTATCATCCGGAGGACGTCCACTGCTGGACATAGGCCTCCCCCAAAGAGCGCCACAAGTCACGGTCACCAGCCACTTGTATTCAGCGACTACCCGCGACTTTGACCAGGTCATCAGTTCACCGGATTGGAGGGCGTCCAACACTTTTCTCCGTTCTCCGGTACGGGGCCGCCACTAGAGAACCATTCTTACTCAGCGGTTGTCGGTTCTGCGAGCAATGTGGCCTGCCCAATATCTTAATATTATATATAAATCTCGTGTCACAATGTTTGTCCTCAATGGACTTCTAAACCACTTAACCGATTGTAATAAAATTCGCACACCATGTGCAGTTCGATCAAACTTGAAATATAGGATAGCTTATATCTCAATTTA